>JAJOOR010017430.1:0-20725 GCA_036250505.1 Solanum acaule
CAAATTGCACCACCCATTGACTCACCAAAGAGGAATTTAGGCAAATCTTGAAATTCAGGATTTTGGGTCAAAACAAAATTGAAAAAAGACAAACAATCATCAATAACTAAATCAAGATTAGGTACATAAGCTTTAAGACCTTGAGATTGGCCATGCCCTTCAAGGTCAAGAGCAAAACAAGCAAAACCCTTTTTAGCTAAGTGAATTGGGGTTGCTTGAAATGTCCAACTGATGTCATTTCCATAGCCATGGACCATAAAAATGATACCTTTAGGTGGGGTTTTGGTGGAGGGTAACCATGATCTAGTGAAAAGGGTTAAACCTCTAGGTGAAGTGAATTTTTTTTTAGTAGATGTGATACCTTGTAGAGTATAGTAATCTTCTTCTGGAGTATTTCCCCAATAATGGAGGAGAGGAGATTTGTTTTGCTCTTCCTCCATTATAGCAAATGAGATTCATCTCTTTGGTTGTGAAGAAGACAACAAAAATGAGTGGTCAATTTTATTTTATTTTTCCTTTTCTATACATTAAGTTTTTTTTTTTTTTTTTGGTTTTTCATCTTAGGTTCATTATTTATATTGGAGTCTGCCTAATTCAGATTTATATAACGTAGAATTTCATTTGGAGTAAACACTCCTTTCAAACTTTTTTTTTCATATTCATTACTCGAATTCGAAATTTCTAGTTAAAAAAAGAATAGTTTCATCTGCTACACCATATTCTTGTTGACGTTTATAAAAGTTCTATCCTTTTGGTTCCTAATAAATTTTTTTTGACATATTTGTTGGAAGTTCCTATTGTGGTTTAAGTGTTTATTAGTCATGTTGAAAGTCAACTCAATCAAATTAGTAATCACGTTGTTGTTAGAAAATATTATTGAGTCAGGTTCATTCATAAGCGATGTTAATTAATTCATAAATGAATTAGTTAGTATAATAATAATATAATTAGTATAATATAATAAGTGAGGTTGAGAAAGTTATAAAATATACATAGATTTTACTTCTATACCTTGTAAAGATAAAAAAATTATTTTTAAAATCAAATTGGTAATCAAGTTGTTGTTAGAAAATATTATTGAGTCAGGTTCATTCATAAGCGATGTTAATTAATTCATAAATGGATTAGTTAGTATAATAATAATATAATCAGTATAATGTAATAAGTGAGGTTGAGAAAGATATAAAATATACACAAACTTTACGTCTATACCTTGTAAAGGTAGAAAAATTATTTTTAAAAGACTCTCAACTCAAAAAAAAAACAAATTAGATGGTCCACAAAAAACCATAGTTATTGAGCTGTAAATATATAATTATTGTAGACATTGAAATTTTGTGGGATTCTATAAGGTGTGTGCAAATCTAATTAGGATTCTTGGAGGCTACTTAACCCTAAGCCCCAATTCATGTCAAAGGATACTAACTTCCCTTAAAATGCATCTCGAATATTCTGCGAATTCATAGAATATTTATAGAGAGATCAAAATCAATCATCCTAGTTCGAGAAACACGTCACTAACGACACTCGAATCACGGATAAATCTTTTGAGAGAAGAATCAAGGGAGAAAAAAATTGTACTCACAATCTTGATCAATAAAATTATGTCTATCATTTTAAAAATTTATTGCAAACAATTATGACGTAGGATAATAAGATTTTTTTTACTTTTTTTGTTAGGAAAAAATAATGACTAGGTTACTACATTCTTGCAACATACTAAAATATTTAGGCTGTGGACAAAAGATATTAAAACTAAATGTTAACTCGCTCTTTACGCGGAACTTCAAGCACTCTTGATTGGGCTAAAGATGGCAATGCCATTATCCACCACAAGGATACAAATCAACACTGATTCAACAGAAGTCATTAAGGTAATACAAAATGGCCACGACTCTTTTACTAACATTATATCTAAATGCAGGGAGCTGCTCCGGCTGATGAGGAGCCCTCAGATCAGCCATAGTCGCAAGCAGCAAAACCAGTTGGCCGATATACTAGCTAAAGAAGGAAGCAGACTTAAGCAGGACGTAGATTTTGTGGAATGGATAGTTCTACCCGTGTTTGCACTGAAAGCACACTGAGCAGACATGGAAGGAACAACTTTTGATAAGCACATAGTGCCACCTCTTCAATCGGATAGTACTAATGATAATGTAGTAGCTAATTTAGACGTCTGTAATGTAGTAGAAAAACTAAACGTCTGTAATATCTCAGGCCACTGGTTGTGTAATGATGCATATTATATAAAAATAAAATATCTCTGTTTTAACCAAAAATAAATAAATTATAATTCTTAGGAGCTTACCTTCCGGCTTCCACCAAAAAAGATAATGTGCCAATGCCAACTTAGAAATTTGACAGGAACAAAATTAAAGAAGAATATGAAGACTAAAAAAATGCTTGAGATATAATATATACTATATTATTACAATATTAAAAAAAAGTAATTGCCCAATTCCTTGCAAGAGTTACTTTTGCAATCACTCTTTCACTGTAATAATATTTTCAACAATTACATGAAACATAATCTTAGATTATGTGAAGCAAACCCTTTTGTAGACCAACCAAAAGTATTATAATTCTTAGGATTTTGCCTTTTAACAAAACTTATCCCAATATCAACTTGTTGTTTCATGGTTTTCACATGATTGACACATGCATTGACTTTGACAATCTCAATCTTTTTCTTTATCTCCTTTTCTTGAAGTGACATTATTTGAGTTTGTTCATTTTGACCAAGTGGAATGTAAATAGCTCTCATTATGTCTTCAAGTATTGCTGATTTTGTATCAAATAAATTGCAAGAATTGAAGAACATGTGAAACACATTTAAACAAGAAAGGTGAAGGAGCTTCATTGTTCTTGGCATATCATTGAATCCATCCATTAAAACATTTTCAAGAAATTCTTTCTTTTTATCTCCCAAGATCACTTTCACAAAATCAATTGAATCTTCAATTTGTCCCCAAGGGTTTTCATTTAAATGAAGCAATGTGTAGTTCATCTTTCCAACTTCTCTTTCTTTCTGCATATGATCAATAAAATCATGCACCATTAAAAATTAGTATAGGTACAAATTCATATAGTACTAAAAATAGGAATTAGGTACAAAATTTGTCGCTAAATATCCCCTAGGGTTTGAATTGTGACAACATATTAACATCACTTTATGTCAGCAGGACCCTCGTTACGTTTTCTATTATATAAAATAATGTAACTATAAATAATTTCATTAAGGCGTAATAAACTTTGTGAGATGGAATTATTAATGAACTTACTTGATAGCTTTGGATGTCATTCAACAAACGAGTTGTGGTCATGAGCAACTTTGTGATGTTTTCATATTGGCCATTAATTGGCCCAAACAGTTGATTTGGCAAAATTGAACATCCAAGAGAAGCAGCATGAAGAACTAAAATATGTGCACCAATTGATATCATGCCAACTTGTAGATATTTATCCCTAGATGGCAAATTTGAAGTTCTAGTCCATAAGCTTTCCATCATCCATGCATCAAATGTCTCCTTCCACTTTTTTAAAAAAACAAAATAAGAAAAATTAACTTAAATAGTCGTTTATCAATTAATTTAAATATAGCCGATGGATATGTAATATATCTATAATATGTGTATAATCAATATATAATTTATGTGCACGACTAAAAAAAGTAAACAGTGAATCTAATCAGCTATTTGTGTAAACATTTCGTAAAACAACGACATTTTTATATTTGGAAATGAATTTTGAGGGTGTACAATAATAATAGGTATATGCATAAAATAATAATATTTGAGTCCTTAGGTCAAAGGGTGTTCAATTGAACATCCATCATCGAAAGATTATAGTACTCTCTCTCTTTATATATATAATTTGAATATCATTGGCAATATTCTTAATCTCGTCATACACCACACAACTTTCTATTAAAGGATATTCAACTGATCACCTTTCGATAAATATTGATGTGCCCCTCCCTATATCCTACTTATAGGGATAAACAATGGTTCATATATTTTTCTTCAAATTTGAGTTTAACTTTTATATATTGACAATTAAATAAGATAGAAAACTTACCATATGTCGAAGTTGTGGGGTGATGTCAATTTTGTGTTGAAGATGATACATTTTAGCGACATCACACACAAGATCATCAAGTGCTTCAAATATGATCTTACTTGGTCCATCAAGATTCTTTGCATCCCACCTATGAAAAAAAAATAATAATTAATTAACGAGTTTAAATTTTATACATTGATACTATAGAAAAATATTTACACAATCAGATTATATATAAAAAAATTTATTGAATTACCTTTGTATTGCCTCACTTAAGATATGGAGTTCACTTAAAGAGGCTTCTTCATCATAAAAATCATCAGCAACAGTAATAACTATGGAACATTTTGCCACAATTAATCTAAGAAAAGATTCATAAGGTAGAAAACTACTACTACTTGCTGCACTTGCAAAATAAGAATAAGTAGTTTTTTCTCTCCCAAATCCAATATCTACAAGGCCTTTCTCTTTTGACCACCTACAAATCCACAAATAAAATAAATAAATACATAAAATAGAAAAAAAAACTTTATTGTAATGATTAGAATGATGTAATATAATACAAATTTAATTTATATACACTAATAATATAAAAATGATTTATACTACGAGGGTTCTGGATTCTAGTCCTTTCTACGTTTTAAAAAAATTATAATCATACATATTTAATGATTTTTTTAGATAAATATAACGTCTGGATCAAAGCTATTGAATTCTAAAAATCCATACCAAACGGTGCATCCAATCTTGATTATGTGAATATTTTAGCTCTTGTTTGATCATAGATTTTGAAATTGAAATTTAAAATTTTGAGTTTTTGAAGTTGTGTTTGGAGTTTGGACATGCACTTTATTTGGGGAAAAATTGAAGTATGAACTAGTTTGGGTCCATTTTTAGAAACTTCAAAATATTTTAAAGATAAACTTTTAATATTTAATCAAATTTTATGATCAAACAAATAATTTATACTGTCAGTACATAAGAATTAAAATTACCGATATAATATTATTTATGAAGACCAAAGGGAATTGTGTTAGTACCTCTTTAGGTCTTCCAATTCCTTCCTATAAATTGACTGTCGATATTCATAATTTTGCACAGCTAATTGCATTAACTTTTCATTTTGCAGATAAGACAACCTAAGAAAATAACATTTTTTAATTAATTAATAATATACAAATTATGTAAATAAAATAAAAAAAACATATACTTACCAATAAAATGAAGATTTTCCAATAGAGAGAGGGATAGATTGATTTAATTCAATCCATAATCTGTGATCAAGGTGTTCTAATCGAGCAAACCATGGTACATTCAACTCCTGCTCAATCTACAAATAAACAAAAAAAATTAGCATGTAAAAAAAACATTGTTTCAGCTACAATTTCATCTAACTCAATAGTTTCGATACGAAGTATAGATACATACATAAACATTTACTAAAATCTTAACAAATATTAGTTATGAATTAAAAAAATTTACATTTTTTTTCCATTTAGTGTTCGGTATTCATATTGAAGCCCAATTAAATTCAGATTTACACCATAAAGTCCTACATTGAAGGTAAAACGCTCCCTAACAAAGGCGACTTCGTACCAGGGACTCGAACCCGTGACCTTTACCACTAATAAAAAAATATGTTTAAACAATCTATGTTAAGTACTAGTACTACTCACCACTTTTTGAAGTGCTGGAAATAATGATAAATTATCATTATTATTCACAAGAAAATTTCTGGCAAAAAATCTTGCTTCTTCTATTTGAGATTCTCCATTGAACATTAAATCTGTGGCTCTATAAACATTGTACATCACATATGTAAAATGTTCTTTGTTCTTTTCTATCTTGTCTCTTATTTGTGGTTGTTGAAGAAACCAACAAAAACTTCCTGCAATAGACAAAAAAAAAGGAATAAAATTATTGAGTGTTTGAACATGAAAACTTAAAATTTGAAAAAATAAATAAATTAGAAAATATATTAATTTGTACTAGTTATTTCCCAATGAGTTTTGATTTTTTTTTTTTTTGGGTGGTTCAAACTAAATTAAATGAAAGAAAGGTTGAACAACTTTTTCTATAGAAATTTGTGCTCGAGAGATAGCTGACAATACACTGATAAGAAATATATGAATTTTCAAGAAGAAAGGAACCGTGGTGGTCCGTCCGGACCCACGATTGAATATCGATAACAACAACAACAACAACATGCCCAGTGAAATCCCACTAGGTGGGGTCTGGGGAGGGTAAAGTGTACGCAGACCTTGCCGCTACCTCGTGGAGGTAGAGAGGCTGTTTCCGGGAGACCCTCAGCGATTGAATATCGATAGTTAAAAATTTATTTTCTTGAAAAATAACTTTCGTCGTACTAAAAGAATATATTTCACATTACAAAAATTAGATTATATAAAGTACCTTGATTTATTTTGTAGCCTTGCAATCTAAGAAGCCTAAAAGCCAATGAGTCCTTTAATAATTTCTCTGGTAAATCATCGCTTATTTTTTCTTCTGATGATGATAATAAATACTCATTATTATTCTTCAAATTATTTATTTGATAATTATTGTAAACTTGCTCAAGAATTTGTTCAATTTCTTTTTCAAAATGTTTAGCCAATCCCATTCTTTGTATGTTATCAACCATGCAAAGCATTTTTAGCTCTTCATCCACTGGATATCTTGAAGGCACTGCCAAAAAAGAGAGAGCAAAAAATCATGAAAAATTAAATTAGGATTTAAGAAAAACAATATTCAACAAAATGGGCAAATAATATGGAATATTAAGGTTTACAATATTCAACAAAATGAGCAAATAATATGGAATATTAAGGTTTATACCCAAGTAAAGATAAAAAAATATTATAGTAGAGATGATCTTTTTCATATGCCTATACTTTGATTGATAGAGTTATTTAGTACACGTGTTGATAAAGTGTATAAAGCTTATAACATATACATATCCCATCGAAGGAATAATCGAGTCGTGTGCTGATTAATCCGAATATCATAATATTACCTTTGTTTTATGTATATGTTTTACTTTGACTAAACACGATAAGTAAATAAAATGAGACATCTGAATTCTGTGTTTTTTAATGTACCAAAATATTCATAAAAAATATGTCATGTCAGGATATAGGAATAAGTAAACAATTACTAAATATAAAAAACAATATCCCTTTTTTAAACAAACTTAAAAAAAGAAGAAGTAAGACACGTAAATTGAAATCGTAAGAATATTTATAACAAACCTCCATTGGGACACTTTTGAACAATTGACATGAGGTATTCAAGGCATTTCTTATTTCCACTAGACATGAAAGCTTGTGCTGTGGAAGATGGAGATTGGAACAAAGAACCATCTTCTTCATTAACAATATTATCATTGAGCTTTTCACTGAAAAAAAAAGAAGAAAAAATTTGGTGAATATATAATTAAAACCTAGTAAATTAAAACTATTTATTTTTCTTTGCGAGACAAGTTTAATATATAGAGTATGTGTGTTCAGAATGAAATATATATGTATGTATGTATGATCTTATTTTATGTACATACTTTTCTTTCTTATATATGTAGTTAAAGATGGGGGATACATCGTTATAATTACAGGTTCAACAAAATCCAACAATAATATGTATATTAGCCAAACATATAATTTTGCCTTTAACCTAAATTATCCATCACTAAAAAACCTAGTAAATCTTTATTTATTTTATGTAGAGTTTGTGTGGTCAAAATGAGCATATAGTTTTAGTTTACGTACACATTTTTTTTGTGTATGTAAAAACATCATTAGAGTTACGGATTCAAAAGAATTCAGCAAAAACATGCATATCATCTAATTATTTAATTTAGTATATATATAATTTTAATTTTCTATAATTTTGATTCAAATTTTATATATTTATTTTAAATTTTTTATTTAAGATATAAAAATAATATATTCAGAACCCGTTGTAGTCTAAAATCTATAAACTAAATTAGTGTTGAGTAATTCTATTTGTAAAGCTATCTAGCCAACGTGTCCAAAATTTAGAGTTATTTGAAATTTTTAACAAATATATTTTTTTATGCATAAAAAGGAGAGGGACGGTGTATTAAATTGAACGAATAGAACCCACCTTAGATTTGTCTCTTGCATGCATGCAATTATATAAATTACATGGAAATTATTATTGTTACCTTTCAAGAAGTGCTTTCTTCTTCATGATGACATCAGATAACAATTTGTTTGATCCATTGACAATAATAATCTCAAGGCCTTGTGCTTTTGCAAGTTGAAGAATTGAAGGGAAAACAATTGTGAACCAACATGGAAAACATTGAGAATTTTCCTTCAAAAGTGTGTACATATTTGCATGAATAAATTTCAAGCCTGAAAATAACAACACATCCAATGTAATTTAAAGTGAACAACAATAATAACAATGACAACGACAACGACATATTCAGTGTTGTAATTAATATCCCACAAGTAAAGTTTATGTGGTGGAGCCCAGCAGGGTCAATCTGAACCCCTTTGATAAAAAAATGTATTGTTTACTCCCTTCGTACCTTGGCAAAAATCACGTCCATTAGAAATCAACAAAATACAACGTCTCTTGAAAATTGAACACTATTAGTTAGATGGAGTATAAGGATATTGTTGAAAAAATATACTAGTTTTTGTCTTGTATTCCTAAGGCGTGTCGTGTCACTTATTTTGGATACATTTTTTTTGTTAAGGTGACACTCATTTTGGGACGGAAGGAGTATATTTGATTATTTTTAAATGTATATTGTGTATGTGTTGAACCTTCTTTGACTTCTTCGTGTGTTTATTTTTTCATATTTTGAACTTCCTTAATTAGTGAAAATCCTAACTAGCTCCGTTGCTGAAAATTATTGTAGAATATACGCCGTCCTTACTCCTATCATATAGGGTAGATAAAATTGTTTCTGATCGATAGATCCCTGACTCAAAGAAGAAAAACATATCAAAACAATTTGAGAAAAGAAATAACAGAAGCAAAAATATAATTAATAAAGTTTGTGCCTTTTATTTCAACAAACAAACATTTCAAATAATAATGAGTGCAACACAAGTACCAGTCAAAACGTGATTCTTACTAAGAAAATTCAAATATTATAGTATCTAAAGGTTATAATTTTTTTTTGAAGATATTATGTGCGGCGATATTTTGGAGTATTTGAATAACATAAAATCTAGGTTAATTTATATTGCTCGAATTCTCCAAAAAGTATTGTATAGTATCGGTCAGATCATGCAAATGTTATCCCTTTTTTTGAGAGGATCCAATACAGATACATCAATATTCTGGAGAATCCGAGCAACATAAATTAGATTTAGGTAACAATATAATTGCAATTTTTTGCTACTTTAATTTACCTTTTATTATGTGTCTTTCACCCACATTCCATTTCTTGAGTGCTACCATGCATGCAAGAGTAATAGGGAGACTATAAATGGTGGGAATTAGATTTTCACCATTTGATTCATCCCAAAACCCTTTCTCATTTTGGTTGTTGAGAATCCAATTTAGACAACTATCAAACATAGGACCATTATCTTCTTTTTCTTGATTATTAAAAGGAATCATGGCCAACCAAGCAATGTCATAGGCAGATGTTTTGGTCAAAAAAGTGTTGAAATTGTCTTGGTTTGAGAACAAATCTTTCTTGATCTCATGTACAAGAGATTCAATAGAAGACAATGATGAGGAATCCATGAGAATTGCAAAGAAAGAGGCTAATAAAATGATGTACAGAGTTCTTATTGAATTGATGTTTTGAGAGAGTGATTGTGGAATATTCAAGGGAACTATAGGACTATATATAGAGAGTAATGATAGTTTCCATATTGAGGATTTAAAAAAAATAAATTCCACCAGGTGTCCGGTATCCTCATTGAAGCCCAGTTAAATTCGAATTCGCATTGAGAAGTCCCACATAGGGATAGTCCATACCCAGGAGGACTCAAGTCCGAGACTTCTGATTAAGGATGAAAAAGTAGTTAATTACCACTCCACCACAACCGTTTTTAGTAGGAAAATAATTTAAGTTCGATACAACATGTGTTTAAAAAATATATATATGTGTAACTCGTGAGAGTTTTTATTAAGTTGAGTTAGGTTTAAAATTTTCATTTATAATCAATGATATCGAAGTTAAATTCAACTCAATTTTACAATTTACCTGATGTGTTGTATAATCATCTTATATAGTTCATACTCTAGATGTCCAGTTTGAACATACAAGGGCCGGTGTTGAATTCCCGCACTACAAGGGGGAGATGGGGGTACTATGTAAGATCTCCTTGTGTGGTCCACGATAATTTTCATTTGAACTAACTTTGAATTGAGTTATATCCAATGTCTATTATTTTAAATATCCGGTGTTTATAAAAAACTGGATACACAGTTAAACAAAGGTATTAAAAAAAATTATTCCATAAAAAAATTTACGATTAAAAAGTACTAACAATGTAAAAATAAAATGTCTTTACATTGTTATTGTATATTATCGGAGTATGGAAACTCTAAGGTCTGTTTGGCCATGATTTTTTTTACTTTTTTCTATTTTTTTTCTTCACTTTATTTAAAATTCACCATTTGGTCATTAAAATTTTATTCGAAAATCACTCAAAATATGTTTTCACTTTTTTCACTTCTATAATTTTTTCTTCTTTAAATTTACCCATATTTTTTTTTAAAAATAAAATAAATCTATTTAAATGATATTTTATATTTATTTTTTAATATATAAAATATATTTAAATTCCAAATATTTACCGCAAGAAGTATAGTCAATTATTATTCCAATTTTAATATTTTCAAATAAAATAGAAATAATTTTATTTACACGACCAAACGCCGCTAGTCTTTTTTAAGCCAGTGCGTTGTTGTCTGCATTTATAAAAACAAAACTTGTATATACCACAAAATTAAACATCATGGTTGTTGTTATTTGTACGAATTAAATATATTTATTCATTTAAATTAAATATAGAAAAGACTTTTGCAGCCATGGGCATTATTTTCTTATATAAGTTCATACACCTAAAAACGTTTTTCATGTAATTTACTTTTGAAATAGTCATGCATGAGGTCATTATAGATGTAGCAAAAAAAAAAAATTCGAAAAAATGGTATAGTTGAATGGTATTTGTGCCTATTTTTTTTTAAGGTCATGTAGAGACACCTTGATTTGACCCTTATATACAAAATTCCAAAAAACTTCGGGCCCAATATATATTATTTTATTTATTTTAATTTTAAAATTTTATTGTCAATTATTTTTATAAATAATATATGTGCCACATTTTGATCAAAGTTCTAATTTGCAAGCAGTCATCTTAAACCTAAAATGAGTAAATTATCCTCGAACGTAACTTCGTGAAATTTTTGGGAAGCACACTTATCGACCGAGACATGTGTGTTTATTCCCTCTTATATATTAATAGTGGATATATCTCTTAAAGAAAGTTTAATTAGTGGTATAAATATTTACTGAGTTAATTTTATTAATGGTATTTTGAAACTTTAGATTTAATCATTATTATTTGATGTAGTCATTTAATATGAACATAGTAAAAAATTAAAACAACAAAGCTCTTTTAACTAATTTATTAAAATGGACAAATAAAATGATATATCGTTTGATATAGAGGTTATGTAAAATCAAATAGTCTGAGTATCTTTATTATAGTACTTATATTAGTTTTTCTTTACTATTATATTTATTTTACATATTTGATTATTGATATGTTTTGTTTGAATCTATAACCTCTCTACCATCTCAACGTACAAATAATGAAGTAATATATACATTGTCCTTGATCTCCTGAACTGTCACTTAAGATTACATTAAATATGTTATTATTGTTGTTACGAATTTGTACTCGTTACTAAAAATAGCTTGTGAAAGCAACAAATAATATAAACCACTAGTTTAAGTAGGAAGCTCTCCTCCTTTTATTTTTTAGGAGGATGAGTTATTCACATTTGATAGTCAAAAATAAATTCTAAACATTCTTTGAGGAAAAATAAAGATGCTTCCTATGTTTTCTATAATGTGTGAATGTATTGACGTAATTTTATAAAGTTATTTAATATGAAGTTTTTATGTTAGTGGTTCATATTATTCATTGCATTCACAAATTATTTATAGTAATGAGTGCAAAATTAGTACTATAATAAAGACATAATTTATTATTTGAATATATTCAACCGATCAAATGTGGTTATATATAACCTTAAAAAAAGCAACAAATTTATGAATATATATATATATATATATATATATGAAGTTTTTATGTTGGTGGTTCATATTATTCATTGCATTCACAAATTATTTATAGTAATATATGTATGAGTCCAAAATTAGTACCGTAATAAAGATATAATTTATTAGTTGAATATATTCAATTGGTCAAATGTGATTATTTATCTCCTTAAAAAACAACAAATATATATATATATATATGAAGTTCTTATTATAGTGGTTCATATTATTCATTGCATTCACAAATTATCTATAGTAATGAGTGTGAAATTAGTTCTATAATAAAGATATAATTTATTATTTGAATATATTCAACTGGTCAAATGTGGTTATAAATAACCTTAAAAAAAGCAACAAATTTATATATATAGGGTTTTTTAGATGGAGACAGAAATATTTTTAGATTTTTTCATATTAGAGTGGTTAAAAATAGGTAAATATTTTCTATAGGAAAATAAGTTTTTTTAAAAATGAGGAAAATAACTTCTCTAATTGAAGTAGGAAAAATAAGTTTCACAAATGATATTTCGCATTGATTGTTCATTTCTCGCCTTTCAGCACACATCATGTTCACCTTCATCGTGTTCATAACCCCCATCCCCCACACCCTCTACCCCTATCCCAATCCCAATCTTGTGTAATATTTGTCTACATTAAATATACAAATACTTTTAGAATAATATTCTTTTATTTACATATAGAATCTAAAAAATAAAAATAAAAAACTCCGTTATTTTTCTTAGAAAACACTCTATTTATTTATTTAAACGTCATGGTTGATTTTGTACGAATAACTCTAATGGTCATCAATATTGAAGAGACTTTGCAGCCATATTGGCCAGCCTCTCAGTTTTTTGAGGCCCCATTTTTCATTTATAGGTTATATTCTTATTTTGTAAAAAAAAATAAAAAAAATAGTTAATATAATCAAGTATATATATTGACACAAAAAGACGGTCTCTAATATCAACATATGCGTATCGAATAAACCTCACTCTAATATAATAGTCACAATTTATAAAAAAAATAATTAAATACATTAAACAGACTACGTGGAATCACCTCGATCAAGAAAAAACATGCATGCATAAGGTTTAAAATTTGAGACCCACCCCTCTCTTCATTCGGTAAATTATCTTTTGTTCAATTAATTCGATCACTTAAACGGATATTTAGCAACGTCATTAAGTGGAAAAGTATTTGCCGTACGTGGCTACATATGCATGACATGTTCTATATTCTCATTGACATCTCAATTATTTGAAAACTATAACAATGAGATTTTGACAACAAAATAATTCTATAAATTTGGACTGACAAATGGTGGTTAGCTTGTCTACGGTTGACTAGACCTCTTCAATTTCTTAATTGGTGCTAAAATAATTAGAAAATTCAAATTTATGTCCTAATCAATTAATCCATTTAATTCATTTTATTTGATCTATATTGTTTTTTTTTTACGACCAATATCACCAATCATAATAACTACAACAATCACCAATCGTCAGTTATATACTGTCAATTACCACATTATTCATTATCATAATTAATTATCACTATCATCCGTCATAACTATTAAACATTATCACCAATTATCACTATCAACCTCTACTGTCAATCATCATTACCACTACCTACTACCAACTCTCCATTATTAGTCAACATCATCCCTAATCGAAAATCTATGAAATTAAATGAAGTCTTTGGTCAAATAACTTACTTATAAATAAGAAAAATACTAATATAGGTTTACACTAAAAATCTCGTGTTGCACAACACATGGAAAGTAGTGGCCGCTAAATACAACTTTGCCTTGAACTTGTTCAAATAGATCTAGTTTCAAATATTTGAATAATATAATATGTAGATAATTATTTCAAATAAGTGTATATCATACCATCCGATACATTATTTTAATTTCAAACTTGAAATATAAAATTTGAAAAATAATTTCAATGAGTATTTAAAATTTCTTCTCACAAAATATAGTGCAAATTAAAGATAAACTCTTGTGATTGATATCCGACATTTTAATTCCATATCTTACACTTAGATACATGCAATTTTGCTATCAGATACTAAAATAGGAAGAGACACGAGCGAGATTAGGGAGGGAGGGAGCAAGATTTGTGTGTATCCCAGATATATGTGAATCACACTAAATACATGTATCTGTATGTATCTGGAGTGATTGAAATGTATCTGAGATACATGGGAGTGGCGAGCGAGATGGAAGAGTGGCAAGGGAGGCTAGCGAGATTTGCTATGTAACCCAGATACATGCGAATCTAATTGGATACAATGTATCTAAAACATATTATACCTAAATTTGACCTCATGTATCCAAGATACGTGTATCTAAGACGTATCTGGAAGCACCAAAATTTGGTAAGATACAAAATATTACAAACTAGAGTATATCTAAGGGATCCGGCTCCCCTCCATTACCCCTTCCCACCATTTCATCAAGTGCACATCTAGATTAGAGACATGTGTCATATTTAAAGTTAAAGGTCAAGATTATATCATATGAACAAATATCATAACCATAGTTAAGTCAACTAATTTTAGAAAACTACTCTCCAAATTTGGTAAGAATTACAATACATTCCATACAAAATTTGATATTTATTAATATCTTTAATTTCATCTTATATTTTTAATTTACAATTTAATATTTAAATACAAAAATATAATATGAAATTAATGATTATAACTCAAAAGTCACTCAACTATTGATATTTCACTTAAAAAGTCACCCAGTCAATTTAAATATTTTTTTTCATTAAATTTTGTTGAAATCTAATTTTATTTTAAACTATTTTTATAAGAAATAAGAAGATATCTATTTTATTTATCTTACTAATCCTCTCTAATTATTTAATTATTATTTTTTTTGAAAAACGTACTGTAGCAATAGACAAAAAAAATCATTTTCCATTCTAGCAATTGTTTAGTCGAATTAAATAAGCTGAAAAATGATCCAAAAAAAAAAGGAGAACATTGGAATTGATCAGAAATTAGCAATCTTTTATCATTTAAAAATAATTGGTTTAAAACTAAAAAATTACAATTTAATATTTAAATACAAAAATATAATATGAAATTAATAATATTAATAAATATTAAATTTTGTATAGAATATATTGTAATCCTTACTAAATTTGGAGAGTAGTTTTCTTAAATTAGTTGACTTAATTATGGTTATGATATTTGTTAATATAATATAATCTTGACCTTTAAACTTTAAATATGACACATGTCTCTAATCTAGACGTGCACTTGAAATGGAGGGAAGGGGTAATGGAGGGGAGCCGGATCCATATCTAAGTAATTAACTCCTAAATTAGTGGACTTTATCTAAGTTTTCCTTTTTTAAATGATAATGTTAAAGACTTTAGTTTTATGTCCTCGATTGTCAATTTTAGAGGCTGAAAAGAACACCCCATATATAGATAAGTTTATACTAAAAATATGTGTTACACAACACATTAGGTTGGCAATTATATATTTCTATAAGATAAATTAATTTTGAAAATTTTGTGAAACTACGTCATAAAAATATGCTGGAAAAGGCAAGTGGCGGATATTCCTTCACAAAGAAATCCACGTCTTTATTCGTTAAAAAAAATCATCCACTATTTTTCGAATGTACAGAGTGACGGAGCCATGATTTTTAATAATGGGGTTCAAAATCTGGAAAAATAGACACACAAAGTAGTTGAAGGGGGGTCGACATCTACTATATATACCTAAAAAATTATTTTAACTAAGTATAAATAATATAATTTTTCGCCGAAGGGGGTTCGGATGAAACCTTGTAAGGTGGCTCCGCCACTATATAGAGCCCGTTTGAATTTGCTTAAAAAAATATGTTAAAGTCAAAAATAAAAAGTGAAATTATTAATTTATTCATCATGACCTAATAAATGATCATATATATTAATTATACATTTCATGTGTGTGAAGAGTATTATTTAAAAAAACATATGTGTATGCACAATCAAAAATCATATAAAGAGAACCTAGACCCGCTTACGTGGCGCCATCACAAATTAAGATTTCCTTTTAATTTATTTTATTTTCAAAACTAGTTTTCCCCTTTCATGAAAAGTTGTGACTTATGAAGAGTTGCGACTTTTATGAAGAGTTGTGACTTTTATGAAAGGTTGTGACCTTTCTGATAAGACACAATAAGTATTTGTTCACAATACCTTTTGTTGTCTATAAATAGAGGAATTTCCTCTCATTTTAAAACAACGAAAATTTTGAAATTCTTCTTCTTATTCTGGACAATTAAATAATTGTGTACTTTGCTCCTGTTAATGACTCACTCACACAATTTTTTGTATCTGTAGACACGTAATTTTTTACCGAACTTAAGTTTAACTCCATTTTTAGAGCTTAAATATTTTATAAATCTAAACTAAATATTTATGACTTTTATCTTATTTTATTAAGTTTATTCTAAAAGATTTGGAAACAACAAAAATAGAATCACTTTTTAAGGTAAGTTTTATTTTCAATTGTTTAAAAAAGAAATGAAAAGTTACAAAAAATATATGTTTTCTTTAATTAAGATTAATAATAAGCTAGTATTTCTTAATTATAATTTTAGATTAGCTATTCAATTATTATTTTATTTTTATATATTATTAGCTAACCATTTCATTATTATAATTTTTATATTAATTATTAAAACATAATAATAATTTTAACTCCACTATTCTTCCCATTTCCCACAATCCTCAACCCATTCCCCCACTCCTCACACTACACACACGACACACACACTACTACTACTCCTATATTACATACACAACAATCAGAAAACAAAAAAAGAAGAAGACAGCAACACAAACGTACAGAAAAAAAAAGAAACAAGAAAAAACACAATCTGCACATACAAACAAAAAACCAAAAAGCAGAAAGAGGAAAAAACAAACACACTTCTACTACTATACATTCACCCAAAAAACACGACAAACACGAGAAAAAAAAATCAAAAAACACACATCCTTGTTTTATTCTTCTTTTAAAAAATTCACCAACACATTCACATCTTTTCGTCCTTACCCATTTTTTTTATATCACCACAAATACATATACCATCACAAACAACCTACAAAAAGTTTGTGGGTGTTCTAATCGAGCTTCGGTTAAGATTTTGCGGTATTCAATTTTACCTTATCTCTTTATTTAATTTATTCATGGAATTTGATATAATTTTATGACAAGTTTTATTATATTTTGTTTCATTCATGAATTTGATTGAAATGATTCATTTGTTAGTTATTATATCTCTATTTCATGAATGAAGGTAGCTTTAATTGATGATTTTGTTTTTTTTTTGTTAGTTGTGATCTCTTAAAAATGAACGGGTCATAACATTGTTCTTTTTTTGATTTCGATGCTAACAATGATAAAGTAGGTATAGTTAGGCTAAAAATAAATATATAAATATATTATTGTTGTTTTATTTTATCAACCAAAAAAATGAGTTTTATTTTTTACAATTCGTTATTGTTTTGTTTGATTAGAAAATGTATACTTAATTTTGATATTAATTTTAAGAGTAATAAAAATATTAAAATATAAAATAAAAAGATATGAATATGATCCAAAATATTATCCTAGAATTTTAGTATTTTATTTTATTTGATTTTTCTTTATAAAGACTAAGTATTTTCTTTTAACATTAGACAAACGTTTAGGTATGTTAAAATTATTTGTTTTGATTAAGAATGCGGTTGCGCATCTTTTTTGAGACATAAAAAAAATCAAGGATACAGTGATGCACCTTGTCCAATAATATAATTAAATTTTATTAATCTAAAGTAGAGACTTATAGGAAAAAAAAAATAGATTATTAGGTGTGATGCCAAGAAGACAGTTATGTCTCCAAATGTCAAGATCGAGAATGCAGTTATGCATCTGGTTTAAGACTAATAAAAATTCAACAATTAAAAAATAAGCAAACCATGGCGTATAGACACAAATTATCCAAAAACATATCAAGATACGTATAAGTCTATTAAAGCGACCGTGCTAGAATCACAGGACTCGAGGGATGCCTAATACCTTCCCCTCGGTCAACAAAATTTCTTACCCGAATTTCTGGTTCGCAGACTAATATAAAGAGTCATTTTCCTTTTGATTAGGGATTAAACAAAAAGGTGACTTGGAACACCATAACTCAATTCCAAGTGGCGACTCTAAAACAATAAAATAATCCCTTAATCAATACCGTCACTTAAATTGGAAAAACCCTATCTTCCGCTTCCGTGCGCGAAAAGGGGTGTGACAGTATCAATACACTGGTGAATAGAATCGTTCTTTCCTGAGAGGGTCTATTCCTTTAAATCTCGGGTAGGGGGGAATAATTTCCTTAAGGGGACACTGTGCATTCGGTGGGCTCGATTTTTTCCATTTTGTTTTATTCTATTGTTACAGATCCTGGTATGTTTTTACAGTCATTAATTTATGCTTATATTATTAATTGTTATTTTTTTGTACATTCTTTAAATTTTGTTGTTTATGTTTCTATAATATTATTGTTATAAGTATTTGTTAGTACATATAAAATAACAAACGTTAATTGAGTATTCATGCAAGTTTTTTCTACTGAAATTGTTGGAGGTATAATAAAAAAAATCCTTACAAATCTCTAATTTGTTCATCAACGTCATTTCTTCGCATACAAGGATGAAATCTTGTGTTCTTTAGAAAATCCTCTGAGAGTTAATAATTTTGTATGCCCATATTTTTTTTTATGATGTTGTTATCTATTTTAGTAAATTTTATCACTGAATATTATGAGTACTTTAAGGATTGAAAATTGATTGAAGTGTTGGTCAATTTTCTGAGGTATGTTATTTTAAAACATGAGAACTTTTCTGGTTAGAATGATTTGTTATTATCATTGGATATCTCATAGTTTACTCCCTTTTATGTATGTTTTTTTTCGCTGTTTTGTTGTCTCCTTAAAATTGTATTGATTATTTTTCGTTTGGTATGTATATGATCTCACTTGGACAAAACTTTCGTCCTTTTAATGTTTTTCTATTTTTCCTTCTCATTCAGCTCTACTAAATATTTTTTGTGTGAGTTATGACTATTTCAGCACGCTTAATTTGAAGAATATGAAACAAAATCTGCTCTGAATAAAAGTAATATCTTAAGCTACAAAAGATATGTCTATTAACATAGATTTGTTGTCCTTTATGTCCCAAGTCATTGCTGAGCATTTGAGTTATCTGGGTTATATAGACTCATTTTTTAATTTTTTAATGTTCGAGAATATTTCTTTATCATGAGTCTAGAATCCAACATTTTGATCTACTTGTACTTTCATAATGCAACAATTATACACAAATATTTTTGAAAAAATCGTAAAGTTGCATTGATGAAGCATCTAGAAGGGCCTTGAGAGCAGCAATTTAATGAAGATTGAATTTCTAAAAGGGTCAACAATATTATTTTGTTGTTGATTCAAATTTATTTTTCTCCTTCTATAAATTTTGTTAGAGTAACAAAGTAACAATAACTAAAACTGGTCAACGTTTGACCTCACACAAGTAGATTGTCTCTAAAAAAAATTATTTATGTTGTTGTGGTGTACATTTTTAACGATCTTAAGTTATTTATAACTAATATTGATTATCGAAAACTTTTATATAATTTGTTTTTAATAAAGAGTTATTCTAACCATAAAATTATCAGTTCTATATTTTTCATGTAAAAAAAATAGAACAAAATATGTTTAATCGCTACATAAAAATATCACTCAGTTTTAACAAGACAATTATATCATCATACATATATTATGATAAATTATGTAAAAGATTAAAATGATTCAAGATATTTTTAATCATTCATTATATATTTAAAATCTTGAGATATGTGATAATGTCAAATCATTTAATTTCAATTGAAATGTTCTTAAAACCTATTAAAATTTAATTTTTTTTCTTATAACAGTCGATTATTGGAAAGGCTATTCAAAAGCTTAGAAAAATTTTCGCACGGGTAAATTACCTAGTTATCATATAAAATAAAATGAAAGATAGAGATGCATGTGAGATTTAGGGTGTGTTTGGTAGGAAGGAAAACATTTTCCGGAAAATGTTTTCCAATTTTCTCATGTTTGATTAGATAAAATGTTTTGGAAAATGACTTCTCTTCAAAACTTAAGGAAAACATTTTCCAAAACTTTCCTCTAACTTCAAATTACAAATTTCTTTTTGAAAAAATCAAATTTTTTTGTTGAAAAAATAAATTTAAAATTTATTTTTAAAAAACATTTCTCAACTCAATTTTTTTATTTTTTTACCTACCCTCACCCCGGGGGGGGGGGGGGGGGGGGGGGGGGGGGGGGGGGGGGGG
>JAJOOR010017431.1:0-30849 GCA_036250505.1 Solanum acaule
TTACGATTTGTTTTACAAACCCCCCCCCCCCCCCACTTTAATTACTTGTTTCTGGAAGTGATTTGACTAATCGAATATAATTGTTGGCTAAAGTAAAGTCTAAACCATTTTCCTCGTGGGATCGACCCCAACCTACAAGTTGGGTTCTTTACTTGATAACGATCGCTTATGCTTCTTTAGGAAGGTGTAATTTGAGCGTATCAATTTGCTATTTGATGTGCCTTCCATGAAACATAAGTCAAGTAAAGAGTTATGACTATTCCATTAGATTTATGCTTAGAACCGAGAGGATATTGAGATGGAAGCTCTATCGTAGCTAGAGGTCGGGTTTCTAGTAGAAATCTCCTTATCCCATACATATGTACCACCATAGGAAGATTGTCTTTGATAGACATTAGCTAGTGGAGCCACATAAGCTAGAAATTAAGGTTCTTGCCTTGGCAAGAAAAGACACCCATTTTCGGTGTGGGGCAGACACCACATTCCATGTTGTAGCTCACATGGTCTCTATGTCGGTTAAGGCCACTTCCCACAATAATGATGAACTAAGGTTACTTCAAGAAGTATTTCACAAGTGTTCAAAGATGAGTTTTACTTGCATGTTGACCCTGATTATTATGATTTTTTCTAACCTTTTTTTATGGTTTTGACTTGGTCTTTGCATGTTATGAAAAGGTCCTTTTTAGCATGATTTTAATACTCTATTCATTGCTATCATACTTGGTACATTTTTATATTAACGCATACTCTTGCCTACATTGTTATTCAAATGTAGGGCCCGACGCTCTGATTTCGCATCCCCGTGGCTAGTGGTCACTTTGGTTATATTAAGTATTGTGAGTCCTCATATTTCGAGGACCGAACATTTTATTGCTATCGTCTTTACTTTTAAGATGTTGTACATGATGCCAAGTTTATGTCCCGATCACTCTTGATGTAATAGATGGCTTTGAGACTATGTAGATTTCTGCTTCATTTTTTTTTTTACAAACTCTATATGATATGAATTGTCTTTTAAAATCTCTTGATTTTCTATTATCTTTTTTAGTCATGCTAAGTAGCTTGTGTAAGGCCTCTCGGGGTCTTATACGTCATGTTACGCCTAGGGTATACTTTGGGTCTTAACAGACAAGGCCCAAAAAAATACATGTTCCTTCTTTTCCAAATCTGAAGTGTTATAACACAGAAAAGTCCAATTCTGGCATCGGTGCCTCCAATTTATATGAAATGGCGTGAATAAAGTAAAAACATAAGAGTGCATATAATAATTAAATTAGCACATAAACAAGTAACACAACACAACGTGTTTGGCCAATGTGATGCAATGAGATGATGAAAAGATGGAATGATGTGGTGGTACCAAGGTCGTTGCACAACCTGTCGTATACACCTTGCTGAACCTCTAGCTTCTAGACAAGAATCCATGGGGCACTCACAGTCCATATACCAATCTCAATGTCTTCCACCTTAGCATGGTCAAGGATATAAGTAAGGTGTCACATTTTCTTTCTTAAAAGATAGTATTTTTCTACTTTTTCATATTTTCATGAACCATGATACGATGTATGAGGATGAATGCTACACATCACATATAACACAAGGATATAATCATCTCCTCAAGGATTTCAAATAGAATCAAGTTTCCAAACTTAACAGGTCATGAAGCATGTTCTCAAAGGATAGGGGTAGTGGAGGAAACCATTTAAAACCAACTTTTTACCACTTAGAAAGCATTTTTGTTCATTTTTAAGGTGGTTCAAAAATCAACTCAAACCCCTACTCCTGCATCTCCACATCAAATATAAAGATAAATTATATAGCCCCTCTCTTGAGCAATTACTCAAATATCACAGAATTCCCGCAACAATTACAGATATCACACAATCCTCCACACCAGCTAAGCAACACAAATAGGCATTAGACAGATTAAAATAGGAAGATCAACACTTACCAGCCTCTAAAACACATACTACAACTCATTTTACAGTTGACTTCTTAAGAAGAGGTTAATTACTCATCTCAATCTAAAAGAAGGATAACCAAACCTACTTCATGGTCGAAACTTTACCTAAACAACTCTACCAGAGTAAATCCTCAACCACAAACTAACCGGAATGATCCTGAACTATCAAGAATAGAAATAGTTCATCAAAAAGAGTCCAACAATACCCATGTTGATAGGATTTGAAATCGAGGGTAAAGTGTAGTCCAAAAATCAGTTCATAAATCAAAATGATAAAATCAGATTTTTATTTGAAAATCAAGTTCTATAAGTCACGAGGAGTTCGTGGTTTAAAAAACCATTAAAATGAGTAAGAATAGATCTCCAAATCAAGAAATTACTCTTTTTTCAATTTGGGGGGAAAATGCCACAAAACCCACATTTGAAATCCTGATTTTAAGTATTTTGGGTGATGAAATTCGAAGAAAACGATATAAAATCAATAAAGGAATTGACCCACACAATTTTGAACTTGAAAATGCTTCCAAAGTCTCCCTCTCAAGCTCCCAATATGAAAAGAATGGAGAAGAAATTGAAATGGAAGAAATAAGGCTTATTTTAGCCATTAATTAGTTGTTTGACAGCGCGTTGACCACTATCAACATCGGTAAAATTAATTCCCTAACTTATTAAAGTCTCTAAAAGGATCATCAGTATTCATTTGGGACCCAATAAAAATGAACCAACTATGCTACCCCACTAAATTTGACATATCAAACTGAATGGAATCGACGAATTTTGGAAAAAGTTTATTTTGACAGAAATACCCTCCTCGGCCTCTATTTAGGCCTAAATCTCAACTTCTCATCTAAACACTCAACTCTCAACCTAATGCCTCGAAAACCTTACCAACTACTCTATTAGCGAAAACTCAGCGTTCCGGATGCGATGGAACTGATAGATTTTTCGTCCGATTCTCGCAACTCAAAATGATGACCGTAGTCAACCCTATGAAGAATTTTCAACACAAGAGGGGTCAAATCACTAAAAATACACCCGACCGCTTCGGAGACCACACCAATCATTCCTCAAAAACAAACTGAGCATGAAAATGCTACGAGAAAGGAAAAAAATAGTTATTTCACAATTAAAAATCAAATCACAAGAAATGGGACATGAAATGAATCTTGAAGAATTTTTTTGGAAGATGAACCCTAGCTTTGGTGTTTCTTGAAGTTCTTGAGAGTAGGAATTTAGGAGTGAATGAGAGGGTTTTTATTATAAAAAAAAACTAATTTTCTACATGTTTAGGGCCATATAGATGACTCCCTAAAAGGATTTAGGAAAAAAATACCCTTAAAAAATAAATTAAGAGTTGGAATTTAGAATTTTATTTCATCGGACAATGAGGTCCATATTAACTCTGTGTTGTGGAGCAATCGCGGAGCTTCTGCCAGGTTAGAGCATCTCTGGTAAATTATTCATAACTTTTTACTCAACCTGGATTGATGCCAACTTGGCGGGGTTGGAAAGAAGACTCGTAGACCTTTAATTTGATAGGTTATGGCTCACCTAAATCACCATATTCTAGGAGTTATGGTCGTTTGAAGTTAACCATTATATGTACTCATCCGAAAACTTATCCAATAGAAATGCTTTGGACTTAGCTTGGTGTTAGAGGTCTCTTATGACCCCTAATCACATTCAGTACCCTTGATACACTTGGTAAAAGACCTTAAAACACATGAGCAAGTAGGACATCACCCAGTTCAAGCCCATATACCTACGACGAATGATTCAGATTCTATGAGTAGAGTGTGAGGTGCTACATGAGTTCCTACATTTGTTTTCTATGAATGTTATAGAAAAATAACAATGCACTTAATTAGTTCAATTGTTATGTGACATTATTTTTCTATAAGGTGTACTTGCATTATATATTGAACTGTTAATGTTATATGACACTATTCTTATTGAAAATTTCTATATTTGTTATATAATATAATATAATTTTTTTATTTCCTAAATAACTTTGATAGAGCTTAAATTTCCTTTATTCAAAAGAAATGTATGTAAAAAAATCGGACAACAAGTCCAAATAAAATAAACTAAAAGAAAAACAAAAAATATCCTGACCCAGCCCTTTAAGGGAATCAACAAGGGCTTTATAAAAGTTTATTTCAAAGTAGGGTTTCTTTCTTATCCTCTTACTCTTTTCTCCGCCTTTCTCTCTTCCTTGTCTCCTCCTCCATCTCAAGAAGCTAACAGTGCCATCGTTTTTCATTTCCTTTTGTTGTGGGTGATTGAGACTACCTCTATTATCTCCTTTCTTCTTTCTCGGCTAGTAGAAGTAATTAGCTACCTACATTTACATCCCTCTTTCCTTCAAATTCTATCAATATTCGACCTTCTTTTGCATTTTGTAGAGGTATCTTCCGGTGGATGAAGTGGAGTCCAAGATGGTTTTTACAGAGGCACCAAGTCTTGCGTGTTTTGGAAGCAATCATTTGTAAACTCCTTCTTCTTCGTTTCTTCATTTTCTTCTATTTGTTTCCCCCTGATGTATTTCTTTTTTGTAGATGAATCAGAGGTGGAGATATCCAAATGCTCCCGACCTCTTTTCGAAAGGCTTGTTGTTCCATCGCAATAATTTATATTGTTAATCTTGAATTTATGGAATTTTATATTAGTGTTTCTTAATTAATTATGTTAAACTTTTATCCATACTAGACTCTATATAATGATTGAGAATTGCATATTAAACTTTTGATTTTAAATCTAATGTGAAATAAATTTTGACATAACAATGTGGGCAAGATGCAAAAGGCTCTTAAGGCTTTAGATGTGTGCATGATGCCTCATAATGTATCTTGTTTGTATTTTGACACATAGACGATATGGTATTGATATTCCTATGATGCTTTTAATATATTGAAATATTATTTACAACTCCAATAATAATATTTATTTGTGCTTATTTGAGTCGAATGTAAATTCAATTATATGACATTCTAGACTTGGCCTTGGTGTTTCACAACCAAAGAATTGTTTAGCCAAACAAGATTTACTAGGTGCTATAGATAAAGTGATTTGTCTACTTATTATTATTTGAGTGTTTTATAGCTTTATACTAGATATCATTTCTATTCTCCCCCCCCCCCTCCCCGCGTCCCCTCTCTCCCCCCTTGTTAGGTTTATACGACATATCAATAATATATGTGTCTATTCTTGAATACAAGGTAGTTTAGAGAATTTGCAAAAGGGAGATGGATAATGAAGATGAACCTTAATAAGTTGCCTAGATAGTGTTGCATCATTTATTTTTGACATCTTAATATGTCTTGGTCCACCATTTCATCATTTTCTTTACTAGTATTACTTTTCTAAATTTAAATTTCTAGTTGATAATTTTCATATATTTCGTAGGATTTAGAAGTTGTTGGCGGAAGCATACTATGTCATGATGAGTGCAAGAAGGACTGTATGTTGATTCATGGTAAGAGGATTCTCTCTTTCTTTAAAATAAATTGACGAATGTTGCTTACGAATTATGATAATATGTGATACACTTGTTTTCTTAACTTAGTTTAAAGTAGTTGTTTTAAATGTATAGTTGATTTTAATTACATATTTTCAATTAGAAATAAAATTAATAAAACTCAATAATAACACTAATACAACTAAAATTATGAAAGAAAGAACAATATAGATCACTTGTTCTTCTTTCTTCTCTCCTTAGAAACTGTTGTTATGGCCTTTGTTTGGAAACCTTTTTCTATTAGTTTCAATAGCTGAGGATTATGTGTGATCGATTCCTTTATATAGTAGAAAATTAAGTTATGTAGAACCTTAATTTATTTGTCCATAAGGTTTTACACTCATTTTCCAAATATGCAACCTGTTCAATTTAAAACCCTTTTTTTATGATGACAAACAAAGCAAGCATAACTATGCAAGTGTATCCATCTACCAGGCCTGACTCAATAAGATTGGGGGCCTAAAGCAAAACTTAAGAGAGGGGCACTAAAGTTTTATTTTTTTCATCATATATACTTTTATTTAGAATCTACTTTCTAACTTTTTAAGATGCGAGGTCATTAGTTACCCATTTTATAATCGATTTATTATAATAATTCTTTTTCAATTGATAATATAGCTAATTCATTCAATCTCTCTTATGACATTGTTGATCTTAAATAAGATTTAATCAGTTTTAGTTTCAAAAAACTTCTTTCGGCTGAGGCAATGGTTACCGGAACTGTTAACATTATTCTATAAGCAATATGTGTTTTTGGAAAAGAATCAAGTCTTTTTATTTGATTGAATATTTTTATTAGATCATTATCTTCTCCTTGTATTATTTTTTTAATTAACACTTTCAATTCAAAAGATAAATCTAAACATCAATGTTTTTTTCTTAAATTCTCATCATCTAGCGATCTCAATTTATCACTAAATAAGAACTAAAAATATTTTCATATGCTTCAATTGGTTCAAATCCACTTCGAAGTGATAAAATAGCTTGATCTACTATATATATGAAGTAATCAACTCTAATTTCATGGGACTTTGTGATTTCGTAATCAATATTTTCATCAAATTATTTCTTACGAAATTCAAATTCTATATTTATGTCATATATAATTTCCTTAGTAGAAATGATAGCACTCGTAGTAAAAAATGGGGGGCCCAAAAATATGGGACCCCAAGCGATGGTTTTAGTGGCCTAGGGGTTAAGACGGCCCTGCCATCTACTCACCCCTTTCACCATATAGCTTATTTGAGAAACAAGTTTTGACCTACTTAGTTCTTCAATAAATCGAAACAAATATTGCTGCTATTTGTGTGACATAATTCAGACGTCTAACGTTTTACCATTTTGGATCCCCCAATATATTCATCATATTGTACCCCAAATGTAAACATCAAATCATTTATTGATCTGATACATAAGTAAGCTTGATCAATTTTTCAGTTATTATAGAGATGGGTATTGTATCTACCGATTCAATCAAATAAATCTATAAAAATGAAAATTATTTCTTGAATGATCATTCAGATCATACTTTAGTACTTGTCAAATTTTTAGTGTGTGGATCTTAAAAAATATATACTTAACAAAGGTATTTGCATGTTTGTGAAGCTTAACTTGTAGTGAACTACAATGTGGTCTCTAGTAATAAACAATAGTACTATCCAGAATTCTAAGGTATGGTCGTACGTATATTTATTTGAGCTTAGAATTTGCGTTATGTATAAATATATATATGGTATTTTTTAATTAGTTTTAATTTTTGTAAATTTCTTTTTAGTTTTTTCTATCAAAATTTGCTCGATCAGTTTCACACCTAAATGATCGTGTAAGAGTATGTAACTGTAATGGTTCACTTGCATTCAAACAAGGATGGACTAAATTTTCACCCAAACATAAAAGCAACATAAGTAAAATGAAGATGAAAGGGCAATAAAAACTAGCACTTTATAATTTATCATAATATTTCAAGCATGTAAGTGCACATTTCCCATATTAAAGCAAAATACTACTACTCCTAATAGGCAATAACAAGGGAGGAAAACATCTCCTAATCATACTTCATATTAGGATACGCTTTGAATATTATGGAAATGTGCACTTACATGTTTGGAATATTTTGATAAATTATAAAGTGATAGCTTTTGTCAACCGTTCTTCTTCATTTATCATACGTTGCTTTTATGTTTTGGTGAAAATTCAGTTCATCCTTATTTGTTAACGAGTGAACCATTATGATTATATACTCTTACACGATCAATCAGGCGTGAAACTGATCCAACCACAAAGTGGGCAAAATAGCAAGTAGTTAGTCGAAGGCAACTATTCCAGTAAAGCTGCTTCGAACAATTGAGATAAATAAATGAAGAAAAAGATTAAAACATTTGTTGTATCAGAGTCTAAAAAGGTCACATACAGGCCAAAACTATCAACTTTGCAACAAACATTTGTTGCATTAATGCTTGCTGCAAAGTTGGTAATATTTGGCTTGCATTCAGGCTCTGATGCAACAACTGTTTAACTCTCTTTTCTTTACTGAATTTATATCAGTTGTTTGAAGTAGCTTAACCGAGGTAGCTTCTTTGTAATTAGTCCTAGATCTTTTTATTACTTTGCCTAGTTGGCCCAGATTCATTCACCCCGGTGACTTACTTCTGCCTTTCTGTCCTGTTGGCGATAAAAATAGGTTAGCTCAGATTTGTATGAAGATGACAACACAAAATTTGTACGAACCAAAATCGAGTTTAAATTTGAAAGGACTTTCTTTATTTTCAGTAAGTGAATAATAAATAAATAAATATATAACTCTTAACCAAGTAAATTTTTGGCAAGTGTCATATGTTTTTCATGTACCAAACAATCAAGTTATCTTTAATTTCTTTTACTTTTATGATCCTATATTCGCCTCATAATAAAGGACTTACTAGAAGGTCATTTCCTACTAATGATGGTCATTTTATGAAATCGTTTAGCAAAGTTTTATCCTCTTCCCTTAAACTTCACTGAAATAACTCTTGAAAATGAAATTTTCTGACTACTTTGTTGTTATGTATTTTGTACAAAACAATATATGGCTATAGGTGAAACTCCTAGTGTTGATGCAGCCATTTTTTATCATGCATCCACCATATATTTTGTGTATTCTCCTTCTTCATTCACAAATCCCAATCAATGTAAAAAAAAAAATGTATATATCTTTCCTTGCCAGCACATCTATGTATAATAAAGCTACACACATTTTACCATTATTGAAATGACTTAAATTTAGGCTCCATACGTGCACTCAATTTTATGAAAATCCATGATTTTATTGTTTTAGTTATATTACATAGAAATTATCATAATCCTACTAATATTGACTCAATTTATATTGTGTTTATACACGACTCTAATTTTTTAATATTATTTTCAACTTGAAAATAAACACTTTTTAAAACAAATTTAGTTTTTCCTTTCAAATTTCACGTTTTTTTATGTCCAAATGCCACTAGAAGAAGTTTGCACGTTTATTGGATGTTCCACATAGAGTATCGTGATTCTACTAATATTGACTCAATTTATATTATATTCATACATAACTCTAATTTTTTAATATCATTTTCAACTTGAAAACAAAACCTACTTTTTTCCTTTTTCAAATTTCACAATTTGTATGTCCAAACGCATAAAAGTTGTTCACGTGTATTGGGTGTGCCACATAGAGATCATCGAATCCTACTAATATTGACTCAATTCATATTGTGTTCATACACAACTCTACTTTTCGAATATCATTTTCAACTTAAAAACAAATAGTTTTTAAAACAAATACATTTTTTTCCTTTCAAATTTCACAATTTTATGTCCAAACACCACCACAAAAAGTTTGCACGTTTATTAGGTGTTCCACATAGAGAGTATCGCAATCCTACTAATATTGGTTCAATTTATATTATGTTTATACACAACTCTAACTTTTTAATATCATTTTCAACTTGAAAACAAATACTATTTTTTTCTTTTTCAAATATCACAATTTTTATCACTAAACATAACTAATAAATGTGCATGTGTATTTGGCGTGGGCCACATAGAGATCTTATTGTAATCCTACGAATATTGATTCAATTTATATTATGTTCATACATAACTTTAATTTTCAAATATCATTGTCAACTTGGAAACAAATACAATATTTTTTTTCTCTTTCAAATTTTATATTTTTATGTCCAAACGCCACTAACAAAAGTTATGCACGTGTATTAGATGTGCCACATAGAGATTATTGTAATCATACTAATATTGACTCAATTTATATTATGTTCATCCACAAATATAATTTTGAATATTATTTTCAACTTGAAAACAAAACTATTTTTTTTCAATTTCACAACTTTTATGTCCAAACTTCACTTATAAAAGTTGTACAGATGTATAGAGTGCGTCACATAGATAGTATAATAATCCTATTAATATTGATTCAATTTCTATTATGTTCATACACAATTCTAATTTTCGAATATCGTTTTTAACTTAAAAAATAAATATTTTTACTTTCTTTCAAATTTCACATTTCTTATGTCCAAACGCCACTAAGAAAAGTTTGGACGTGTATTGGGTGTTCCACATAGAGAGTATCGTAATCCTACTAATATTGACTCAATGTATACTATGTTTATACACAACTCTAATTTTTTAATATCATTTTCAACTTGAAAACACAATTGGATGATTGATAGAAAATTTGATATTAAAAAAATAATAATATTTTTTTAGATGTACAACCAGACCTGGATTTTAGTTTGATCCCCAGTTATGAATTGAGTTATAATAGATTGAGATTGATTTAAAATAGGTCAATCGAAAGATGTATTATTTTACTTGAAGGGAGTTACTAAAAATAAGAGAAAATATGAGCCAAAGAATTAACATTGAGGGTACTTTTTATTCAAAACATTGACCTTAGGGTTATTTAATTTGGCGACTAAAAGGTGGATGAAGGATAGTTTTGTATCATATTCAAATAGTTGAGCGGCATTTTAGGCACTTCTACGTTTATATTATGCCCATACACAACTCTAATTTTTGAATTTTTTCAACTAGAAAACAATATTTTTTTTCTTTTTTCAAATTTCACAATTTTATGTCCAAAAGCCATTTACAAAAATTGTGCATGTGTATTACGCGTGCGACAACTATTGTAATCTATAGATATTGACTGAATTTATATAATGTTCATACACAACTCTAATTTTCTAATATCATTTTAACTTGAAAACAAATATTATTATTTTCATTTTCAAATTTCACAATTTTTATATGAAGATGTTCCTTATTCATGACATGTATGGAGCTTCAATGTGGGCTCTGGACATTGTGTGGAAAACCAAAAAAAAAAAAAACCAACATGGGTTGTGGTGCACTGGGGAGTGTTTCACCCTTAACTAGAGGTCTCGGGTTCGAGCCCTGGGTATGGAGAAAATCCTGTTGGGAGCGCCACCCCCGAATGGGCCCTGCAGAGCGCGATCCGGATTTAGTCGGAGCTCCAATGTGGGCTCTGAACACTGGGTGGGAAACCAAAAAAAAAAAGGGCCGGATCTAGAGGGTGGGAATGTGTTCAACCAAACCCTCTTAGCAAGAAATTACATTATATATGTAAGGTAATTTGTAATTATTATTTCTTATATATAGATTTTGAATCCCTTAAACACAAGACTAAAAGTCGGCTTTGTGTTTTATGGGTCAAAATTTAACTTGAGGTTCCAAGTTCAAATCTTAGACACTACATTTTTATTTTTTAGTGAAAATCCCGAATCCAGATATTCATAGGTGGCTCTTTATTTTGTCACTTATGGAGATCACAACAGATCAGACTTGTGCTATATGCAACATTGCTGATGAATGTCAGTATTGCAGATACAGTTTGGTGCAAAATATGCAACATCAACCGTCTACTCAATATTTTTGTACGAGTCCTCAATGACCACGAGATGAACATCAGTTAATTTAACTACTCTGGACCTGAATAAATCGTTTACTCATTCATCAATGACATTAACAGCTCGCAGAACTGATCTACAATTCTAAGTGGTCCTTTATTGCCTCATATTATACAAAGTGACTGCAGCACAGCATGGGTATTTCTGTCTCCCATCACTCATCTGACTTTTTAGCACAAGTACCATTTTTTATCGAGTATTCAACGAATTCATCAAGAAGAGAAGGCCAAGCTGCTTCAGCATCATAGTTTGATAATGTCGCCTCCACAGTCTGCGTAACAAGTCATAGATACCAATATAATGTACTTCTTTTGAAATAAAAAACTTGAAATGGAGGTAAAAGGTTATAATGGGTGTATCTGGAAGCTTATGCTAAAGTGATGAGTCATAACTTACCTTTGCAAATTTCAGTAGCTGTAACCAAATATCACGTGAGATAGCGTTGTTACGACGTTCCTGAACCAGGTGGTAGCAGAACGATACCACAAGAAGAAAGAAAGAACAGGGGTGAGTTATAACATCCTCAATAACTGCGAAAACACTTTATAAATTGTTATGCGGAAATAAGAGGCAAGTAAATGCTGAATCGTCAAGCATGAGATCACATCAAGTAAACAGAAACCAAGGCACATTGTGATTTTCATTAAGCAGATAAACCGAATATCAAACCTAACAAACTAAGTCGATCAGCCACCTGTACATAGATAAGTTAAGAAAACGGTTATCCAAGGATTGTCTGTTGAATTACCTGGATAAACTGACACCATTTATCAATCAATGGCCACTCCAATTCTGCAAACAGCAACTGCCACAATGCAAGTGCTGTTTCCAAGGCCAAAGTTTTCTGATCCTGAAAATTAGGTGGATATAGTTATGTCTAGTGCAGTAGAGGTTTTGCACCAATGTATAATGATAAATATATGGAAAATTTTATCTAATATCTAGGCATAAGGGTTAAAAAATGTATTACTATCAAAAAGCAACCAACTGCAAAATGTAAGTAAAACATGCAGAACTAATACAACCCAACCAAGTAACAAAAAAGAACATCATAAGGATCTACTGCTCGATACTGTAGAATTTTCTTCACTCTGATAAGATAGGAGACTTTTGTTTTGATGGTTTAAAGGTAATTATTTGATATCAGACAAAGAAAGTAGTAGTCCTAATATACACGTATCATTTAGTAATACATACAAAAATCAGCCAATCAGTCGAGCCAAACTATTGATGCAAACTAGCATACTTCTGTAACACGAAAAATATATAGCAAGGAACTAATAACCTCGAACAGAAGATTTTCAATATCTTCAAAGTTTCTACTAGTCTTTTCTCTTAAAAAATGTCCAAGGGGTTGATTCAAGATTTTTCCCTTCAGTTCCCAAGTGAAGTCAAATGTATAGGACTAGTACTGTTTTGTTTTACAATGGTGATGTTTGAGCCAACTAGCAGACTAATGTACCGAGTAGCGCAAACACAACTTGCCAAGGTAATCCTATCTAACAAAGTTGGAGGGAATGGGCTCACACCATGTGTTATAACTGAACTCAAACATGGGATATCCAGGACCTCAACAATGATAAAAGGGGTAAAAGAACAGTGCTTTAGGTGTTCTAATTGGAACTCGAACATGGGATCTCCAGGTTGTTCCTCAACCACTATGTCATCCCCGTGGGACAGGACTTAGTAGTTCCTCTGATTTCCTTTTAAGTAATATAGGTTTCTAGGATTCTCTTTTTTCTCAATTAGAACAGATAGATGAGAAGAATTACCTAGTGTTTATTGTCTATTGCTGGGTCCAGGGCTTCACTCTCTAACTTCAGATAACGTAGACAAAGACAATTGGGCTCCAGTTGTCTAATGAATTTCACCCCTTTTTTGACGTCTTTTTGTGAGTTCTGGACTGTAGAGGTTACGTCCTAAGTAAGAAATCATTCATACAGAATCTTGGTTTCCTCACTTTAAGATTAAACCTAAAATCCAACATTATTCCTTTGCTGCTATTTTGTAGTGAGCTGCAGCAGTTTTTTTTGCTACTGTCGAAACCTTGTCCTGTGAGGATCTTTTCTTTTAAATATAGGTTCTTATAACTAATAATTTGTTGTAACTAATTAAGTGTTTCCTTTGCTGTTCAAATCTATTGAAGAACTTCAATAATTTACTGCAACGTCCCAATAAAAGGTGGTTCATTTGGTTTTAGATTGTCTTCTGATGACAATGAACCTGTCCCGAAAACCCGCATTAAGTGTTTTTCTGCATGCACAAGCTGTATTCTGATAGACTAACTAGTAAACACGGGATAGCTTTGAAAAGGAAATTCCATTTTGGAATGGACAGCAACCAACTGACTTGTTGCTAACTCGTATTCTCAACCTTAGAACTACAGAAAGAAAAAGAGTACTGAAGGATCAGTAATTAAGTACCCACCTTCTCCTTTGCCCAATCAAAAGCAATTAAAGTTGTAAATTTCACGGAAAGTATTTAGAAAAAGATCCAAAGAGAGTCAAGGTAAGGAATCTTTTCCTGTAGTCAGACAAAATTAACAGTTAAAAGAAAGATATGGTATCCATGTTCAAATTTCAAAGAACAATGGAACTTCTTTGACCAACAATGAGGAATTCCACGACAGGACAAACCTTCATCTTTCAGCTGAGATCGCAAAAATGGGATTTTATCCTTGAATCAATTCTGTCATTCAGGATACAGCTTCATCATTTCGACATTAGACACTAAAATATTATAGTTGCCACAGTGAAAGAAATTCAACTATAGAGGGGAAAAGGCCTTAATGTAGGCTTACTCAAGAGACCGTACTCCACCAATAAACTCCTGCTTGGAGAATTCATAAATGGACGCAGTTTCCAATTTCCATGAAAGTACCAACTGTAATTGAATGCAATTTTAAGTGAATCAAAGATCACACAACCCTTATATGCTTTTAACACTACATCAAAAATGATCATTAGCGGCAATCAAGAATTAATTGCCGCTAAATATGTATTTTTAGCGGCAATTAGCACTCTTTGTATATGTCCCTAAAATCTTTAGAGACATTGATTCTAATGACACTTAACTGATGCTGGTAAAACTTTAGCACTCTTTTCAATATTTAATACCGCTAAAAGTTGTTTTTGTTGTAGTGTAAAAAGTCCTATATTACAATCTTTTATATCCATCTAAGAAACAATAGTACTCATGCCCTGCTAGTCGGTCAAGCATCTGATCAATGAAGAGACAGGGTAGTGATTTTTTCGGGTGGCATCATTTAGTTTCTGGTAATCCATATAAATTCTTCATCCGGTCACTGTTATAGTAGGAACCAACTCATTTTTCTCGTTCCTTACCACTGTCATACCTCCCTTCTTGGGAACACACTGCACAGGACTTACCCACTTACTATAAGAAATCGGGTACACAATTCCAACATCTAGCCACTTTATTACTTCCTCACCACTTCTTTCATCAAAGGATTTAGCCCCAAAACTAGGGCGTTTAGCCACTCATACTATTAGAAAACAACAAAATACAATTGTTCATATGATTTTCAGAAAATATAAGTGATGAAGGTTGTTGTTTTTGTATGTGATGCTACGTGTTGTCATGTTAGTACTTTTGTCTTGATATTTTTGGTATAATTTTTGAATTAATTTTAATGCAAAGTTCTAGAATGTAGAAGATATTGTAATATGTGGTGGAGCTTGATTTAAGCACAAAATAGGGAGTCAGTTTCCAGGATTTAAGGGATTTGACACCACCTTATGTATCTATATATGTGTAAGCTTTTGCTGAATGAAATGATCTGCTCCCTTTCTCCAAATTATCTCTTTATTATCATATTTGTCTTCTCTTTCTCTCCTCCAATTGGTATCAGAGCTAAATTGATCTTTTAGGGACTGTTTTGAGAGAGAAAAACACAGCAAGATCACCTACCAAATTTAACTTGTCCAAGTCTTTTTTTTTGTTCAGTTTCCTTTCACATGGCCTCTAGCAGCTCTCCCCTTTCACCCCTATCTTTAATGGTGACAACTACCAAGTTTGGGCAGTGAAGATGAAAACATACTTGAAGGCTCTTGGATTATAGAAGTATGTTGAGGAAAACAGCGCTCCAAAACCTTTGAGACCAAACCCAACTCTTCAGCAGATCAAAAGTCATGAAGAAGAGATCACAAAAGGTCCAAAAGCCCTGTCTTTCATTCACGCAGATGTCTCAGATTTAATTTTTACTAGGATCATGACATGTGAATCTGCCAAAGAAGCTTGGGATATGTTGAAGCAAGAATTCCAAGGGAGTGATAGGACGAGGCAAATGCAAATATTGAATCTAAGAAAAGAATTTGAGATGTTAAGAATGAAAGAGACCAAAAAGGTGAAAGATTATATTGATAGAATCATGAAAATTGTCAATCAGATCAGATTGTTAGTGTCACGACCCGAGCCTATACCCTGGACGTGGCCGGCACTCGAAGACCATTGCTGGTCCCCAAGCGAACCCTCATCCTGGTTGACTACAAGCGAAAAACTGATTCAAGCATACAAAGCTTAAAAACTGAAATAAAAGTTCATAAAACTTAAATTCAAACTTTAACTCAAATGAAAACTCTGAATAATAAAATGTATTCAACTCACCCCAAAATTGGCAACTTAAGTCTTTGAAATATTTAATAAAATAAATAATACAGACTTCTCAACTATATTGACTATCTATGAAGCCTCTAACTGATAAAGATGGAAGTTGGGACAAGACCCACGACATCCTGACTAAACTAAAAAGTAAATGAAATCCTCCGGAAACAAGGAGGCTCACCATAGCTAATTCGAACTTTCGGATGTGTCAACGAAGACCTTGAATACATGTGTCTGCATCATGAGAAGATGCAGGCCAAAAGGCTCAGTACGTGGAATGTACTAGCATATAAGAGGAATTCTAAAGCATAAACATAAGCTTGAAACTTGATTAAAAAAAAAGAAACATACTTACCTTTTCTCAACTCACTCAACCCAAGAATAAGATACTCAACTTAAAGATTAGATACTCGACTTCAAAGATATGATACTCGACTTGAAATACTCAACTCTGGATACTCAACTTATGAATACTTGACTGAACTCATTTCATTATAAAGCAGTTTAAAACAAGTGCAATATAAAGAAAAGGAAGACTGTTTAAAACATGATGTCAACTCATAATCATAAATTCATAAAAGACATACCATGCTCCCTCTCAAAGTCTACTTGTGCAATGCATTAATGAAGTCACATACCCCCATTCATACTAAGCAGAACCCCTTGAGGAACCATGCAATTACTACTGTGAGCCTAAGTGGTGATACAACGTCTTGTCCACGCTGCCAGAACTGTCATATACTTTGCCGTCATATAGAACGCTTAACTTAGTGGGTCCACTAGCCTAACTTATGTGATCATCTAAAAAGTATGACCTATTAATACCCATGATGGCTACATGGTTTATAGAGACTTGAGTTAATATCATCCCCATATCTGTGCTCAATACTACTCCCAAAAATATACTTAGCTCATATGTTTTAAAACAACTTCTTTCTTTGGTTTAAGATAATTACTCAAAACTTAGATTAAAAGCTCTCTTGGAATCGATGTTCCCTTTTCTTTCTCAAAATGTGAAAACATTTTCAAATTTCTTGGAAATACTTAGTTCCCATATACTTCTTTGAAGAAAATGAACTTTACTCTTACTCTTTACTCAATTTCAAAGCTTAAGTCTTAAAACAAAGTTTAAACATTAGTAAAAGATTTCTTAAAAAAAGATGGTTCACTCCGAATTATGGACTTGAATGACTCAATGCAAGGTTTTTAATAACCGTAGATAGAACTCTATACTTGAAACTCAAGAATTTCAATGATACTACTCATCTCTACATTTTTTGACTTATAGTGTTCATGCGGAATTGTGGGCATGAAATATTCAACTGAAGTACTCAAAGATGCTTCTCAAAAGGGATTAGGAACTCAACACTTAAAGGCTTAGAACTTGAAGATACCACTTCTCTGAAAGATGCTCAGCTTACGAAGTTCATGCGAAATTATGGGCATGAAACAACTCGACTCGATGGTCAACATAACTATACGGAACTCATGTATACAACTCTTCTTATTCTCTGACTTACTTCCTCAAAACTTAGTTCAAATCGATAGTTGATCTCAAAGGATTCACAATTGAACTCAAAGGCTTTCCTACTCTTAACTCTCTCTTGAATGTGAATTATGAATTCAAGAGTTATAGTTCATGATAAGAAAGATCTCATGATGACAAGGTAGACTCATGAATACATTCTCCTCATCCTCACACTCACTTGCTCGAGTCTTGAAACAAGTTACTAGAAGTTGTAGAAGACTCCACTAAAGGACTCAAAGGGACTTTCTTAGAATGTTCGTAAGAACTCTCAAAACTTAACTCTTAGCTCTACCTTGAATTTGAATTATGAATTCAAGGTTATGATCATGTTATGAATGATTTCTAGGTGTTTAGAAGTATCTTAGAGTATTTAGAATCGAAAAGGAGTGAAGGTGCACTTTAAACGAACTCAAATGGGGAAACCGACGACAAACTGGATGAGGCAGGCGACCCTGGCGCTATGGGTGGCGCGAACTCATTATCAACTTACAGTAACTTACACACCACAACAAAACGGTGTAAGTGAAAGAAAAAATAGGTCCATTATGAATATGGCTCAGTGTCTTCTGTTTGAGAAAGGTATGCCTAAGGTGCTATGGGCTAAAGCTGTAAATATTGTTGTCTATCTACAAAATAGATTGCCGACGAGAGCAGTTGAAGGAAAGACTCCATACGAAGCATGGATTGGAACCAAGCCATTAGTTGCTCATCTTAAAGTACTTGGTTGTATATGTTACTCTTATATTCCTAACGTTAAAAGGGAAAAACTTGATCAAAGAGCTGAAGTTGGAATATTTGTGGGATATAGCAACATTTCTAACGGATATAGGATTTTAAATCCTATTTCACAACAAATCCATGTAAGTAGAAGTGTTAAATTTGATGAGGATGTTGCATGGGACTGGAAGAAGATGGTTGTTTCTTCTTTCCAGATCACGAATCAAGAACAAAGTGCTCGAGAAGAAGAGTTGATTCCAGAGGAAGAGGAGGACTCTGATGATTTTGCAGTAAGAGGTACCAAATCCATTGAAGATATATATATAGCAGATGAAATGTCGCTATGTTGGAGCCAACAAGTGTAGACAATGCATTGCAAATTCCTGAATTGAGGGCTGCCATGGAGGAGGAGCTCAATATGATTAACAAGAATAATACATGGGTATTTGTACCTACACCTCCTGACAAGCAGGCTCTTGGAACTAAATGGGTGTTCAAGATTAAGCTGAATTCAGATGGCACACTCAACAAGTACAAAGCAAGGCTGGTTGTAAAAGGGTATGCACAACAGCATGGAATTTATTTTCATGAAACCTTTGCACCAGTTGCAAGGTTTGATACCATTAGATTGCTACTTGCAGTTGCAGCACACCAAGGTTGGCAAGTATTTCAATTGGATGTTAAGTCCACCTTCCTTAATGGGTACCTTGAAGAGAAAATTTATGTAGAGCAGCCTGAAGGTTTTAGAGGAGCGGGAGACCAGGTATATTTGTTAAGAAAAGCTCTTTATAGCTTGAAACAGGCACCTAGGGCCTGGTATACACGGATCAACAACTACTTACTGAATTTGGGGTTTAAGAGAAGTTGCAATGAAGCAACCCTGTATATTAGACTTCAAAATGATGATTTTCTCCTAGTTTCTCTCTATGTTGATGATCTGTTGGTGACTGGCAGCAGCACACAGTCTATCACAGACTTTAGGGAGCAAATGAAGAAGATCTTTGAAATGAATGATCTGGGAAAAATGACTTATTTCTTGGGAATGGAGGTTAATCAATCTTCTCAAGGAATCTTTGTTTCTAAGAAGAAATATGCTACCGAAATATTGAAGAAGTTTTGTCTTGACAAATGCAAACCAGTAAGTACGCCTACAGTTCAAGGAGAGAAATTGATGAAGGAGAATGAGTCTAGTTTGGTCGATGCTTCAACTTATAGAAGTTTGATTGGTTCCCTGTTGTATTTATCAACCACGAGGCCTGATATTATGTATGCAACAAGTGTGCTATCAAGGTTTATGCATTTACCAACTGAAACTCACCTCAGAGCAGCCAAAAGAATTTTGAGGTACATTCGAGGCACTATTGATTATGGTGTGTTTTATAAAAGAACCACATCTATGAAATTGTTGGAGTTTACTGATAGTGACTGGGCTGGGTCACAAGATGACATGAAAAGCACTTCAGGATATTGCTTCACTCTCAGATCAGGTGTCATTTCCTGGTGCACAAAGAAGCAAGGGTTCGTGGCTCAATCAACAGCTGAAGCAGAGTACGTTGCTGCCTCCAGTGTTGTTAATCAAGCTTTATGGTTGAGAAAATCTTGATTGACTTGGGGTTTCATCCAAGCAAAGCAACTGAACTCCTTTGTGATAACAAATTTGCTATTGCCATGGAAAAGAATCCAGTCTTTCATGGAAAGACTAAACACATTAAAATAAAATACCATTCCATTCGAGAAGCTGAAAGGGAAAATGAAGTTCATATTTTGTATTGTTGTAGTGACGATCAACTAGCTGATATTTTTACCAAGGCGCTACAGAAACAAAAATTTGAGCTTCTTAGAGCTAAGCGTGGAGTATCCAGTCGCACTTGCATCAAGGAGGAGTGATTAAGGTTGTTGTTTTTGTATGTGATGCTACGTGTTGTCATGTTAGTACTTTTGTCTTTATATTTTTGGTATAATTTTTGAATTAATTTTAATACAAAGTTCTAGAATGTAGAAGATATTGTAATATGTGGTGGAGCTTGATTTAAGCACAAAATAGGGAGTCAGTTTCCAAGATTTAAGGGATTTGACACCACCTTATGTTTTATATATGTGTAAGCTTTTGCTGAATGAAATGATCTGCTCCCTTTCTCCAGATTATCTCTCTATTATCATATTTGTCTTCTCTTTCTCTCCTTCAAAAAGAGTTAGAAGATTGAAACCTATTACAAAAGATGAATCTTGCTCTTGCACACCAAAATAATGTCGAACCCCCTACAATATAGCCCTAAAGGTCTATTTATAGATGCTAGGAAAATTAGAACCAAATTCTACTCCAACTAGGAGTCCTCTTTAATCTTGTTTTCGCTGGAAAAGTCGGGCAGGGGTTGGGGCGCCGCGCCTCCCATGGCGCTCTGAAATTCAACCCTTAGCGCGTCGCGCTTTGCACTACGCCAACAAAGGCTCTCTGAAGTTCCACCAGAGGCGCGTCGCGCTTTGCACTGGTGGTTTTTTGCCTTAGCCATTTTCTTCTCTTCTTTGCTTCTTCTTCTCCAAATCAAATCCAACTTCTTTAAAAGGTTCCTGAAACAACTAATCGCGTGTGTTAGTGCACAATCATTGCAAGTTACATGAAAATCAAGCTAATAACTAAAGATCATTCTTTAATTCAATCAAAATATGGGCAATTATCGACAACCTAGACATATAAATACACCTAAGATCATAGATGTTCAATAGTATCATATCAATAAATACTAAAACGGTAACAGCTCTTAAGCTTTTTCCCTTCACAATTGTTTTATGTAGCATCAAGCAAGTCATGTCTCTCATCTACTGCATGCGTTTCCAATTGTCTGCTAAAGGTAATTGGTTAATTAGTTGATCAGTGTTTAGATGGTAAAAGGTATCCCCATTAATTTGGAAAAGTATACAAAATATACATGCTACTCCTTCCAGAACCAACTCATCTCCCATTTTTGGAGGAAAGGAATTAAGAAGAGATATGAAAGATCTGAGGAGTTGGTAGTTGGTGGGATGGGTTTCCTGGAGAAGGTTGCAAAAGGGTGAAAGAACATGATCTGATGGAGAGTTCACTGTTTCAATGACTTCTACGGGGCAAATTGTTATGAGGAAAAAAGGATTCTACTTGGCATCTCACTATTTTACTAATGATAGGAGCATTTTCTTTGAGAAAGTAGGACCACTATACAGGCTAACCAGAAAAAAGGAAAAAGATAACCCTACTACAAAAATAAAATTTAAACCAGTTCAGAGTCAGCTGACAACAACATACCTAGTATAGTCCCATAAAGTAGAGAGCTCAATAGGAGCATAAAAATTTCTTATTTTAAAAAGCTTCCTAGTTCAAAAAGTTTCCTAGTTCAAAGTTTTCCTAGTTTAAAGTTTCCAAGTTTAGAAGTTTCCTAGTTTAAAATTTCCTAGTTATTATTTCCATAAAAATAGGATTTAAATCTCATTATATTTGGGATAGGTTTTCCCTATATATATAATATAGGAGTAGATTTTATTATTTGAAAAGATATAATTAATATTATTTGAGAGGTTTCTCTTATTTACACCTTTATATGTGGTGACTATGAATTTATCTTACAACCTTTTAAGAACGATTCTTAAGAGGTAAGATTCATTGTTAATTTGATATTTTTGGTTCTTATTCATAAATTAAAGAAGATGATTAGTCTTATACTAAATGTTGTCTCTAGTTTCTTCGAAATAGAGGTCTAGATCACTATTGATCTAAGTTTTTGAATTGACATTATTAGTATCATAATTAGTTTTAATGAGCTAATTTGGAATACTAAGATCAATTAAGATTCTTAGCACTTTTCTTGAAATTTGGGGATTTTATTCTCAAACTTCTCATATCTTTCAATTTCTATGTTTAATCTTTATAATTTCGCTTCCACATTATTTTCTTGTTATTCTGATAACTCGATTCTTATCATAGATTATGCCAACTATATGACCACAAAGACATGTAGCCTTAAGTGAGTATGAAGGAGTTGATATCCCATCAAAATTTCATAAGTTGCAACATGATAAAGCTAGATTGTACAGAACAATGTAACTTGACATGGTGACTTTTAACTTTTAATTATTCTGCAAGTTCGTTTGTTGCTTGAGCTTCAATTTGAAGAAACCCTTCTACAGAAGCTTCCATTAGGAAGGTGATAAGTATGCTTATTCTTCATTCTTTTCCATCTCAGCGTCTTTTGGGATCAAGAAATAAGCATGATTGTAATTGAGTGTTTAAACCACGTTCAGCCAAACATGAATTTTTGAAAGAGTTGGTTTGGTCCTTGTGGAATCAAACTCAATGGATGAATTAATATGAAGATTTGGTAGGAAGATAATTAGTACAAAATAAAAGTCAAGATAGTATATTGGTAAGTAAAATTTAGGTAAACCATAAAATGGTTTCACATGTTTAACCTTGACATTAATATGAAGAATTCATTCCTACAAAATGGCAGCTCTTAATTTATTTTCATATCATCCTCTCACTTGCCTTCTCACCTTCTAAGGCATTTGATGTTCTCTCTTGTAGTATTTCACTTGTATTCTTTGCAGAGTGAAATAAATATTGGTGTAGTTGTTCTTTGGTGGACGTAGGATCATTTTGATCCAAACCACGTTAAATATTGTTGTTCTTCCTTGTTCTTTAATTTCACGTTTCCGCTAACAATTGATATCATAGTCAAGGTTCTGTCTGAGTATGCTTTGTGGTTGCAGCATAGTCTGAACTTCCATATCAGAAAAGAATTACTTTGGTTTTCTATATTTCAAATACATTGTAGTAGAAGAGGAAGAACAAGTAAAGATGAGTTCCATGAAGTTTGAAATTGATAGATTTAGTGGGCGCAACAACTTCAATATCTGAAAGATCCAGATGATGGCGTTACTGTGGAGGGAAGGTTTAATCCATGCTATTGACGGAAAGTACCCCGATAAGATATCAGATTCCGACAATGAAAAGATTGAAGGAGATGCATTGAGTGTAATCCAACTGTCTCTTGCACTTTGTGAAGTGAGTACAAGTACCGAAAAGACGCCCAAAGAGTTATGGAAAAGGCTGGTAGGGCTTTACCAGGACCGGTCAGTGACAACAAGGATGTTGTTACAACAGCGTCTTCACACACTTAAGATGAATTCGGGTACTTTGTGGTAGGACCATGTAGATGCGTTCAACAAACTTGTGATGGACTTACAGACTGCTGGAATTAAAAGGATTAGGAGACGCTAGCATGTGCTTTACTATTTTCATTGACTTCAAAATATCGTGATATTGAGAATTCAATGATGTATAGTAAAGAGCCTATCACTCTTGAGAAAGTGCGGCAAACACTTAACTCTTGTGATGTGCGGATGCATTTTGAAGGAGACAAAAGTGACGAAGCTAGTGGGCTCTTTGTGAGAGGTCGTACTAGCCAACAGGGAAGGAGCAAATCGAAGTACAGATTAAAGTCTCGTGTGAACAAGAAGAATGCGGAGTGTTGGGGCTGTCACAAGAATGGACACTTTGAACGAGATTTCCCTATGTCAAAGTCCAAAGAAAATGCGAGTGCATCCATTGTTGAGCAAGTACATGATTCTGATGATGATCATGTACTAACAACATCATGCAATAGTGGAGTCTATGACAACAAATGGGTCTTAGACTCTGGTTGTACTCTGTCTATGACATTCCGAACAGATTGGTTCAATAGTTATGAAATAAGTTGAGGAATCATATTAATGGGCAATAATGCAACTTGTAAAATAGTTGGCATTGGTTCAGTTCGTGTTCGTTACCACGATGGAATCGTGAGAACTATTACAGAAGTTCGTCATGTTCTTGATTTGAAGAAGAAATTTGATCTCCCTGGGTACTTTGGATAAATAAGGCTACAAGTACATGAGTTAAGGAGGAACTATGAAAGTGAAAAGGGTCTTTAGTCATGCTGAAGGCCAAGCTGGAGGATGGCCTCTACACACTTGCAGAAAGAACCATTATTGGCTCTGTAAATGCATCTACAGTGCAGTTATCTAATGATGACAAGGCAAAATTTTGGCACATAAGACTAGGTCATATGAGCTCACGAGGATTGGAGATGTTGAGCAACCACAACCTTTTGAATGGTGAAAAGATCAGCATACTTGAATTTTGTGAGCACTGCGTCTTAGGGAAGCAGAGAAATGTCAGCTTCAGCACTGGCAAGCACAAGATGGGAGGGGTGCTAGACTACATCCATTCAGATTTATGGGGTCCCTCTAAGCTTCCATCGAAGGGAAGAAAGAGGTATCTTCTCACATTCATTGATTATTTTTCACGAAAGGTTTGGGTGCGTTTCTTGAAGACAAAAGGTAATGCTTTTGAAGCATTCAAAGAGTAGAAGATTTTGGTTGAAATCAAATGGAGAGAAAAATCAAGTATCTTCGCACAGACAATGACTTGGAGTTTTGCAGTGAAGAGTTCAATGATTTCTGCAAGATTCATGGGATCGCAAGGCAAAAGACGGCCAGGCACACACCACAGCAGAATGGAGTTGCTGAGAGAATGAACAGAACTCTTCTTGAGAAGGCTCGTTGTATGCTCTTACAAGCCATGATATCCAAAGTATTTTGGGATGAAGCAGTTCATACTGCTTCTCATATTATCAATCGATCTCCGACATCAACAATTGACTTTAAGATTCCGAATGAGGTATGGTCAGGTGAACCCTCTAACTATTCATACTTGCGAATATTTGGCCATATTCGTAGGGTATGTAGATGGAGTAAAAGGGTACAAACTTTGGTGTTTGTCCTTACTCAAATTTGTAGTTAGTAGAAATGCTACCTTTGACGAATCCTCTATACTTGATCCTCATAAAGTTTCTGTGGAGTTATCAAGAAACAAGAACAACGAGTAGGTGCAGTTACCGGTGGAGCTTACCAAGGAAAGGGATCAAGAGACTCAAATTGATGAGTCAAAAGATGCAAATCTTGAAGAACTTGCTGTCAATGAACCATACACAATTGTGAAGGAAAGGGACAAAAGGCAGATACGGAAATTGGAACATCTTATAGAGCAAGAAAATCGGATTGCACATACGTTCATAGCTACAGAAGAAGAGATTAAGGATCTCGAGCTCTTTTCGTATGTTGAAGCAACTTCTTGCAAAGATGTTGCACAATGGCATTTAGCCATGATGGAAGAGATGAAGTCTCTTCACAAAAATGAGACATGGGTCTTAGTTAAAAGTCCAAAGGGGAAGAGGATAGTTGGATGCAAATGGGTCTACAGAAAGAAAGAGGGTATTCCAGAAGTAGAAGATGCTAGGTTCAAGGCGAGATTGATTGCAGAGGGTTTAGCCAGAAGGAGAAGGAGGGAATTGACTATAATGAGATCTTCTCTCCAGTCGTGAAACATAGCTCAATTCGTGTGCTACTAGCATTGGTTGCACAATTTGATTTAGAGCTTCAACAGCTTGATGTCAAAATTGTTTTCTTACATGGTGATCTAGAAGAGACAATCTATATAGATCGGCCTGAAGGTTTCCTAGCTGAGGGAAAAGAAGATCATGTATGCCAACTGAAGAAGTCTTTGTATGGTTTGAAACAATCCCCTAGACAGTGGTACAAGAGGTTTGATGCATTCATGACTACACATGGATTTTCGAGGAGTGCATTTGATAGCTGTGTGTATCACAAGAAGATGTCTGGTAACTCTATGATTTATCTATTGTTGTATGTTGATGATATGCTTATTGTTGCTAACAACATCACAGAGATAAATATTTTGAAGAAACTGTTGAGCAAGGAATTTGACATGAAGGATTTGGGAGTTGCAAAGAAAATCCTTGGAATGGAAATTTCAAGAGAAGACAGAGTTGTACATCTTTCTCAGAAGAGGTACATCGAAAAGGTTCTTGAGAGATTCAATATGCATATGAGCAAACCTGTAAGTACACTATTAGCTTCTCATTTCAAACTTTTAGAGTTACAAATGCCTCAGTGTATGGAAGAGGTGGAGCATATGTCAAAAGTTTTGTATGCGCGCGCAGTAGGCAGCATTATGTATGCTATGGTGTGCACACGTCCATATATTTCCCAATCTGTAAGTGTGGTAAGCAGGTACATGGCAAATCCAGGAAAAAGGCACTGGGAAGCTGTCAAGTGGATATTGAGATATCTCAAAGGAGCTCCTGATGTTGGCCTAACCTTCCAAAAAAGTGAAGGTATTTCAATTCTCGGTTATGTAGATTCTGACTATGCAGGGGATCTTGATAGAAGGAGGTCCACAACTGGATACATCTTTACTCTCGTTGGCAGTGCCGTTAGTTGGAAATCGACTTTACAGTCGATTGTCGCTTTGTCTACAACAGAGGCAAAATATATGGCAGCAATGGAGGCAGTGAAAGAAGCTATCTGGTTGAAAGGTTTGGTGGAAGAATTGAGTTTGGTTCAGTTGGAATCAAATCTAAGATGTGATAGTCAAAGTGTTATTCATTTGATTAAAAATCAAAAATTTCATGAGCGCACCAAACACATTGATGTCAGATTCCATTTTATTCGAGATATCGTTGAAGAGGGAGCTATCAAGGTTGAGAAGGTTATCACAAACGATAACGCTGCAGACATGTTGACCAAGATAGTCCCGCTTGCCAAGTTTGCACATTGCAAGGACTTGGCGGGAGTATGCATCACTAACTGATGCAACTCTGGGAGAACAACTGCTAGGTGGAGCTAGTATGTTCAACAAAAGTTTGATTCTTCTTGTTTCTTACAACGGGATTGCCCAGTAAGCTTAGAAGTTTTGGCCGGAGTTGTTTATACGCATGCTCGGAACGCAAACCAAGGTGGAGATTGAAAGAGTTGGTTTGGTCCTTGTGGAATCAAACTCAATGGAAGATGAATTAATATGAAGATTTGGTAGGAAGATAATTAGTACAAAATAAAAGTCAAGATAGTATCTTGGTAGGTAAAATTTAGGTAAACCATAAAATGTTTCACATGTTTAACCTTGACATTTTTGACACATAGTAATGTCATGGGTGACATCAATATGAAGAATTCATTCCTATAAATAGGTAGCTCTTAATTCATTTTCATATCATCCTCTCACTTGTCTTCTCACCTTCTAAGGCATTTGATGTTCTCTCTCTTGTAGTATTTCACTTGTATTCTTTGTAGAGTGAAATGAATATTGGTGCAGTTGTCTTTTAGTGGACGTAGGATCATCATTTTGATCTGAACCACGTTAAATATTGTTGTTCTTCCTTGTTCTTTAATTTCACGTTTCCGCTAACACTTTTGTTTATTAACAGAGCATATATAGATTATTATATACAGAAAAGAATTATAACCAAGGATTAAATAAGTAAATTGTCAAAAAGATACAAGGTTATAGGAGACAATCCTGACCTTTGTATTTATTGAAAAGCACCTCCCATCGGATTTTTCTCCGTAGCTGCCTTAGCATGTTTGTTCCCGGCTGTAGTATTCTTCCATTGCTAAGTGAAGCACCCAAGCCTTGTTCTTCAGCAGATTTCTCACTCTGTATAAATTTAAGGATCAAGGGAGGTAAGCTATATATACAAACAAGGGCCTTTGAGCAAATATTTAAAAGTGCCTCAGGAAATTCTCTTACATGATCATGTAACAAAATAAATGAAAAGTGAGTTTTATTCCAGTTTTGCACATGAGTGATAACAAAAAGTCACCCCTATTAGTTATCTTATTCCTATCACTATAACAAAAACAACTTTTAGAGGTAATAAATATGCACAATAACAAAGAGTGTCAAAAAATTTACCGGCATTAGTTCATTGTTATTGGATGCAATGTTGCTATAGGCTTTAGGGAAGAGTATTAATTGACTCTAAAAAACATACTTGGAGACAATTATGCTATTGTCGTTAATTATTTGCCGCTAAACATAATTTTTGGTGTAGTATATGTTTTAGAGTTTTACATTTCAGTTTAGGATTTTGTTGTAACTTTCTCCTACTCCTATTTAGGTTCTGTTGGACAGTTCTTATCCTTTTCTACGTTGGTTAAGTTGTTGTAAAGCTTTTATAAACTCTTTACATACTCAGCATACAATCAATAAAGATAAACTCTCTCCTTTCATTCTGTCTTGAGTCATATAATTCACATGGTATTAACTCTCACAAGTCTTTTTTTTTTTTTTGATAGCCCTCCCACCCTTCCCATTAAATGGCCTCAAACATCTCCGCCCTCAATTCTGATGCCAACACCAACACAATTGCTGTTTAATTTAATTTTGTAACCTAGGCACCCATCAAATTAGTTGGCACCAACAACTCCATGCATGCTTATGAGTGGTCACAATTACCTTTATGGCAATATCAATGATTCTCACCTGCCCCTACTCGCATAGTATCTCAAAACAATCAAGATATCAAAAATCCTAAGTTCGTTACATGGTATCATCGCCTCCAACATGCTATGTTAGCATCAGTCGATGTTGTTCAAACTCTTCAAAATCCTCGCCACACCCGTGTTGAATTGAGACTGAGAAACTTAGGCATCAGTTGATCTAACACGTGTTGTTACTGTTGCCGATCTAGTCACTGCCTGGGATGCTTTGCATACTGCATATCTCAGAAGAGAATCTTTAGTTTACGTGATCATATGGCTCATCTCTCCAAAGAGCCTTCCTGTCGTTGCCCAATTATCCCCACTAAGTTTCAATCTCTCTATCTGTAATGAACTTGCCACTATCAAGGATCCAAAGTCTAATGAAGAACTCTAACATAACACTAGCATACACGCCTTTTGCTGGCACACTAACCTAGCCTGACGATCAAATTGGGATCAAATTGACTACTCTATGAAAAGACGAGAGAAGAATCCAATCTCACCCTGTCTGTTCCTTCTGAATGCATGGTTGGTTGGTCAGTTGACCAGCATACATTGATTTATCGGATCGATTGTTGTAGTAAAGTGCAATGGACGACACAAAAATCTCTTTTAGATGACCGGAGACCCCACTACGAAGAAATTCTAGGAGTTACGAAAGAAGTTTGGAGCTCATATTTGTCGTCACTTGAGAATGGAAATTGAACTCTATTTGAATCTTATGATGCTTCCAGTAGCTCTGATTTAAAATGCTTAGGTTCGAATACCTCTGGAACAAGAAATACTACTTTAAGGATCTTCGTTCTTCAGAAATGCAACGTAGGTAGGGGTGAACTGTGTTTTATTGCTGCTAAGCTTCCGGTAGCAAGAGCACGACCACTTATAACCAGTGTTGTCAAAGGTGATCTTAAGCCCTGAAGCGAGGCTCAAAACTTGTTGAGCACTTCGCCTCGTTTAATGTGTGGTTCAATGTCATCATCAAGGCTCTAAGACATATTTTACCTTGCCAATGAGCTAGCTTCTTGAAAGAGGTAACACTAAACGATTCATCCTTCAGTTTATTGAAAGTTCTTTTCGATTTTTTTGTTCATATATTTGTCACTCATTCTTATAATTTTAAGCCTTGAACTAAACTTATATATTTGTATTTTTTTTCTTTCTGCCTTTTTCATTAAAGCTCGCACTTTATTTGTGCTTAAAACCCCAACAAACCATAGAATTTTTCTGCTCGTTTTGAACATAATACCTCCACCATTTCTAACCTTGAACAACTGTGAATTGGATAACCTATCTAGTGGGGCTCACCCCACAAGCACCAATCTTTCCTTTTTCTCTTCCTTCGGCTTGCCTCCGCAAACACGTGCTTAGGAGCCCTACTCATATTCTAAAGGCGTTACATCAATTTAAGCGCAAGCGCCCCTGTATTTAATAACTTAAAAAAAGTTATAAACACAGCAGAAAAGTGGTGTAGTCAAAATCCTAGCTTGACATTGAACCAACTCCAACAAATTTCTGTCATTATCCATGCAAAGAATAGAAACATTGCTTTTGATAATTTGAATTGAAAAGTTTCTTGACTACAAACTTTTCCTAAAGCGTGAAAAGTCAAGAAGCTTAAAATAACCCTAACAACTCTTAGGTACAAATGCCCCTAAAATCTACCATAAACAGGGAATTATGCTTATACTAGTGACGAAGAGCCCGTGCATCGCACGAGCCCAATATTTATTTAAAAGTTAACTTTTAATTGATCTTAACCAAATAATTAATTTTAAATTTGAAAAAATTATATATCATCATATATTACTAAAAGTGGGAAGCTCCAAAGTGTAAAGTTGAAATATCACTTTACCCCTATACTAAAAACTTTTTTAAAAAACTCATATATTATTAGTTATTATATATTAAATATAAATATTATGGAATGCTAAAAATCTACTTTCTTTTTTAATGAAATAGTAAAATGCCTGAAGAATTTGAAAAGTCAGTTTATATATTAAATATAAATATTATGGGATGCTAGAAATCTACTTTTTTTTTAATGAAATAGAGTTGTAAAATGCTTGAGGAATTTGAAAAGTCAGTTTTTCATTAAAAACATAATAATAATAATAATAATAATAATAATAATAATAATAATAATAATAATAATAATAATAATAATAATAATAATAAT
>JAJOOR010017432.1:0-30885 GCA_036250505.1 Solanum acaule
ACACTCATTGATTTCATAAATAGACAACACACACAGCTGGAATTGTACACTTGTGTCTCATCTTTCATCTCCATCCACCGCCTAAGATGTGTTGCAGTAGTTGAAATTATTTTAAATTTAGAATTTGAGTTTTAAATATGAATTTTTTTTTATGAATAGTATTTTCTCTCAAGTGAGACTTGATATAGTGTAAATTTAAATTAGTCAAATTTTAATATGAATATCGAATATCGAATATCAAACGTAAAATTAAAAAAATAAACAAAATACTTCCATCTCCACCCTACAAATTTCAGAATAAAAAATAAATAAATATACAATCAACTCTCCTTGAAGATTCCTTCACTTTTTCAGATTTTCCCCACCCACCCCTCCAATTCCGCCACCCCCACCCCCTTACCCCCACCAACCCACTTGTTTATTATTTTCTTCTTGATTTTTTTTTTCTCTAATTTACCTTTTTGTGCCTTTAAATTAACCCACAATCTCAATGATAATTCCTTCCTCTTCCTTCTCCTTTTCCCATTTGCTTACTCTGTTTTTGAGTTTTTCTCCTTCTGTTGTTCTGTTTCTTGTTTTTCTCCTCTTTTTTAGCCCTTTTGATTTCTGGGTTCTTAGTCTTTGTGGCTAAAATCCATTAAAGATCCAATCTTTTTTCACCAATTCTGCTCCTTTTAACCTCTGATTTCTGGGTTTTTGCTGAAACCCATTATAGATCCAACCTTTCCTGTTCTGGGTTTTTAATCTTTCTTGTTGAAACCCAGTAAAGATCTAACCTTTTTTGTTCCGGGTTTTCAATCTTTGAGGCTAAAATCCATTAAAGATCCAATCTTTTCTCCATTTTCTGCTCCTTTTAAGCTCTGTTTTCTGGGTTTTTACTCTTTCTTGCTGAAACCCATTAAAGATCTGTGAAAAAGAAAAAAAGTAATGCTAAATAGAAATATTTATTGATGTACCATATTCATGTCTCCAGTTCTTAGTGAAATCCTTCGTTCTGGTTATATAATCAGTTCATCACTTAGACGCAGAACTCATCTTGTTCAATCTTTCTCTGTTTCTTTCCTCTACTGGTTTTATACTTTCTCAGAATAATAATAATAATCTTCATCCATAGTTTTTCAAATTTTGCTAGCATACCTTAAAACTTAAAATTAGTACTTTTTTCACCTTGTGTACATAAAAATGGCTACTTCTAGTGGTAATTCATCTCAGATTCCGAACAATTCAGGTTCTGATGAAGTTTTAATGGTGGTTGATGAAAGGAAAAGAAAGAGAATGCAATCGAATCGCGAATCAGCAAGAAGATCAAGAATGAGAAAACAGAAACATTTGGATGATTTGATGTGTCAAGTTACACAATTGAAGAAAGAAAACAGCAACATTCTGAGCAGCATCAATATGACAACACAACAATATGGTAATGTTGAAGCAGAGAACTCTGTTTTAAGAGCACAAATGATGGAATTAACTCAAAGGTTGCAATCTCTTAATGAAATCCTCACTTACATCAATAATTCAAACAATAATATTAATAATAATAATTATCAAGAGGATTTTCAGATTAATCCATGGAATTTGATGTATGTTAATCAGCCAATTATGGCTTCTGCTGATATGTTATATCAGTATTAATGTTTAATTAAGGGTGGTTGTTGGGATTATGAGTGGAAGGGTTATTTTATTAGTAGTTTTATTTATTTAAGAAGTATTATTAGTAGTAAGATTTGAGTTATTAGAATGAGTTTAATGTGAAATTTGAGCAGTCGAAGAGGATTAGTTGACTGCTATTTGGGCATGTAAAAAAAATTGGATCATTGCGATGATGATATATTGGAATGAATGGTTGTGATTGCATTGTGTTTTTTTTCTTTCTATTTATTACTATTTTTAATAAATGCAAGTTGTTTCTATGTACTACAATTAATATATTCTCTGTTTTTTCTTGATTTGTTTTCATACTTATATTATTTTTGCAAGAAATTTTCCAAACCTTTTTTTTAATTAAGAAACTACATATGTCTACATAATCCAAATGCACTCTTGGGCTCGTGTATAATTCACCTTGTAAAAAACTTCACTCAAAAGATCTCTATTCAACAAAGAAATAGAAAAATAACTAATTTATGAGTTATTTTGTTCAAACATCATATAATATATGATCAAATATGATCGAGAACATTCAAATATTTAGGTATCGCTCCTATTTCTTTTATATTCATTTCTGAATCGTATTGACAACATTTTTTCATTCATTATTAATAGTATATTCAAAAGCCTTTTTAATAGCAATTGCTTAAGCAATTCCAAATATCTTACTCGATTTGTCCTGATTAATGGAGCATATTTTAATTTTAGTATGTTCAAAACATGTCATAATTTTATATTTTGCAAGTAATTTATAATTTTATAAATATCCAATTAAAAGATGTAGAAATTTTCTTTACTTTTAAATTTTTTGTTACAAACTAAAACGAAACATCAAGTTAAAACGAAAAGAATATATCAAATCAATGTAATATCACATAAATCGAGACGAGGTAAATAATACTTTGAGATCCAAACAAATACGGTTACAGGCCCCTTTTATATTTTTGCCAAGGAAAAGTACAAAGATCAAGATTGACAAAATATACCTACACTCTATGTTCGCATCAAATTAAAGATAATTTGGCATGTGTTTTCTTTTTGTACTTTTGTCACTTAATAATAATTAAAATCAATATATATTTTATCTTGTTCTCTCACTTGACTGTGGTAAATGAAAATGTAAATTGGTGTATATATGGAACGTAGGTTTTAAAAAATTTGGATCTACAATGTCAAAGATACAAATCGATTGTATAGATCACTAAAAAATTATGGTGCAGTATTTCTTTTTGATAAATTTTTTGAAATTTGAGTCTTCAATACAACTTTTTTAATAGGAAGTACTTCACTGCGAATAGAAACTGATACGCTGCGATTCAAAATAATTGAACTTAATTACGTATATCCAACGAAATAAAAAGAGTTTGATTGTATTATTTGTAGGTTTTTGCGGTACTTTTTTCATTCAATAAATTAAGTTAATATAGAATTCCTGGATACCAAAACCATGTGCTATAATAAATGAAAGATATATTCTTAATTCAAAATCTTGCAGAACGTTGTCCGTCATTAATAGGAGTCAGAAAGAGTACCACATGTACTCAACATCATTTAAAAAAAATATTTATATCGGTCCGATTATACTTAAATTTGTGTCAACAATTTTTACATTAAAGATTATAAAGATATCGTTCGAGATTTTTAAATAAAGATGAAAAAATAGTTACTGCTCCGATCGAACCTCATTGGGATGCATCACTAATCTTCTCAAATCAAACGTTGATTTATCATATTTACCAAACCAAACTTTTTTTTAGTTTTCACTTGGGTTGTAGAAGTATTTATTAACTAATCAATATACGTCAATTAAAATCATATAAAGAAAGATAAAATATTTTCCTGGTTGAGTTATAATGATTTCTTGGTTTCAGTCATTGAGTATGTGTTCTAAAATTAATTTAATTTCTAAATAATTCATTTTGCATTATAATTTATTTCTTTTTTCATCTTAATTGAGTAGACATGAAGGTGCATGTTTAGTGCATAGGTTATGATATTAAGTTTAATTTAATGTACTTTTTTCCTTGAGAAATTTAATTAACTGCTTGCCAGCTTCTAATTACCATCATTAAAAGGGATGCCAAAGTAAAGCAAAAGTTAATTGATCCTTTTTTCGACAGACATTGCTTCTCACTAATGGAGAGTTAGTGATGATGATTACTGCCTTAAAGATGCACTTAGCCTCCATAATTGCTCATATTTAGTTGTGGTTCGGTTTACTTGTTCACTATATAATACAAATAAAAATTTCACTTTAGTAAATCAAGAGAAGGGCAATTTTTTTTCTTTCTATTTTACCTTTTACATTAACCACTGATTTCCAATTTTCTAAAACATTTTAAAATTTTAATAGTCAAGTATACTACAGAAAAATTAAAATAAATTTTGTTTTAGTTTTGATATTTGACTAAGCATATATATTTTACCTTCAATTGAAATGTGCACTTTTATTATTTGTTCGTATTATCTAATTATTCATATATTATGTTAAACGTGTATTGCTACTATATTTGGAGGATGATGTAATTCTAAAAATAATCAAAATTAATATTTTTCTTACTTATAGAGATCAGAATCACAAAATTTAATTAATTCAAAATTACATACCCGTCATTTCGATGAAAACATCAACTAATATTTTCTATTTTAACGAAATGATTGTTGGGTTATGAAGGGTGATTAGGGCGTCATGCGGAAGCTTACAATTTGCAAATCATATAGTTGATAAATCAGATAACAAAAAAACTTATACTAAAAAATTAAAATATTATTATATCAAAACTAATATAAAGAAAAACATTGAAACTTTAGAGAGAATAAATCTCCCCATAAACAAGACTTTAAACGACTACATTGTGGATACTATTGTTATTGTGTTAGAAGAAACAAACCTATATTTATAGAGTCCTAAAACCTTTTCGTACTAGAAAAGGAGTCCTAAAGGAGAGAATAAACCAAATATAAAATAATATTATATTTTCCTTTCAAGAAAAGTAAAAACATTTATGGTAATGTTTTGTTTTTTCTTTAAGGAAAAATAAATCTTAAATTATGGTAAGAAAATCAGGGCAAAACCCTAACAATGATTGCATGCATGTAAAGAAAGAAAAATGTTGATATTAATTCATGTATCTTTGTTAATATTATGGTATTGAAATGATGAAACATGTGGACACCATTAACTAATGGAGGGCTCACTTCAAATTAATTAACAAATTATGGATTGATCCCTAACTTGATTTAATTTAAATGACTTTAATTTATAAACCAACTAAAAGCAATGGAGATTTTTTAATAAATAAACAATAGTTTTCATGCAACAACAAGATGGATACATTCATCTAACCACAAGAGATATCATACATATATTTGTTGGCAACAAAAGTTAATTAAGATTTAACTAAGTACGTTTAACCTAATTTTTAAAATTTTAAATTATGTTCAAGAAAAGTTGGGAGCCGAGAGTCTTTTGAAAATAACATCTTTACCTCCACGAGATAGTGATAAAATTTGCGTATATTCTATCCTCCCGAGATCTCACTCGTGAAATTTAACAGGCTATGTTGTTGTATGTTCAAGAAAAGTTGTCTGGTTGGAAGGCATGGTAATGAAATGCCCGATTCGTTTTTACATTTTTAAAATCTCCTTACTCAAATTTCCGATTCCGTCACTTGTTACGTAATAATATATCGAAGTTTAATTTCTCTTACGTCGCATCATCAATTTCTATTCTTGAATAACTTGTTGAATTTAAAGAATTTGAACGTAACATAATGTATACCATATCATTTTAAATTCTTCTAAGTTTAATCTTATCTCCTCAGACAAAAATGATACAATTATTATTCTAATCGATCATATCATATCAATAATATTTCAAACCAACAATATTATGCCACGTATTTTGGGAATATATTCAACACAATATTATGTGATAATGCATGAAAAAGACAATCTTCAAGTGTTAGGTAATTTGATAGTGAAATGTTTCACTTATGATTTTTTGAAAATATTTTATGAAATTTTTTGTTGCCTTTCATGCTATATATTCTGAATTAGTTGGTGGGATGTGAAAAAATCTTTTAATTCCCCAAATCAAACACAAGCATATTCCCTTTTTTCACTTTAAATTCCGATTTACTTCTTAATCCATTAGTTGTCTTTTAGATTAGAATATTGTTTTGATCTTTGTAAGTGTCTAGATTAAATCAATGAAGATCAATTGTTTTTAAAATTTGTTTTTAGGTGATCAATGTGGGGTCCATTGTTTTGTGCTTCAAAGAAACGAAACTTTTATACGGCATGTCAAGTTCTGATAAGATTTTTCACTTTGTATCAAATTAAACCACATGCTTCACTTTTTGTGCGAGCTCCAATCAATTCTTTTGAGTTTTATTCTTGCAAACGTACTCTCCAGATATGATACTTAACACGTTAGGTATAACACTGTACATCGATATACACATCGCCTAATATTTATTTATTTATTATTAAGACTAAAGTATCTAATTCCATTCGCTCCCATAATTTTTGTTTTTCAGTGTCAATATCGACTAGGACTAGGACTTTGAGAAGTATTTCCTTTTACATTATTGCTTTATTTATAAAATCTAGAACATGGTTATAAAGTTGAACTAAAATGGAGATTATTGTCAAATCCAATTTGGGATCAAATGAACTCAAATTTTATTGGTTCAAAAAAATGATATGCAAATTCAAACGCTGTTTAATTAAATAATGACAGCATCAGTTCCAATAGATGTAGGAGCTAGTTAGTTGGAATTACATCATGATTACAACAATTTGATTAAAATTAAAGTTGGAAACATAGTTTATAATACTAGAGGGTTTGCTAATAATGACACTTTGGCCCATACATATTTAGTCTAAATTGACTATGACCTAAGCACTTTTAAGAAAGACAAAAAAATTATGTTTAGATGAAAAGTATATAAAGTGAAGAAATTATCCTCTATAATTGTGTAGATTTTATCACTATATCACAAAGATGTTACTATATTATTAAGAGTATGATCCTTTTAATATGAGTATTATAATAAGCAAAATAAAAAATTATGAAGAGTGTGGTGAGGCTATAAAGGAAGGCTCATCAGTTTGCTATGAAAAAACTTTGATTGTCATTTTGGTGTCAGACAACATCATTAATGAAGCCCTAATTAGACTTTATAAAAGATTAAAACAGCTTTGGAGAGTAATCAAATATTAAATGCTAAGAAGGATAATATTTGAAATCAACAAACATTTAATTAAGCTAAAGTAATACTTCTTGTTCAAGTAATTTTTTCTGGTTGGAAGGCTCGATATAGACATGCAACTAGAGTTAATTATTTATTTAGTTTTAGAAAAGCGGTTCATATATTCTAAAGAATAGAAAGGAATGACTACCACAACGGATATGGTGCACCAGATGAGGTTGTTTCTCTCTTAATCAAAGATCTCAATTCGAATTCTGAATATTGTAGAATATTTGATAAAAAAACGCTTCCAGGCAGTAGCGGACCCAGGATTTTCGTTCAGGGGGTTCGAAAAATAAAAATATAAACAAGTAAATAAGCCAACAAAATAAAATTTCAAGGAAGTAGTAGTATATAGTTTTAGTGGCGGACCCTTGAATTCTTTTGGGTTTAACACCACATTTTAGCATGTTTTATAAATTAAAAAAAACTACACCACATTTTAGCATGTTTTATAAATTAAAAAAAACTAAAAAAAACGTGAAAACCTGAACTGGAACTAAAAAAAAAACAAACAAACTGAAACTAAAAAAGTAAAAAATAAAACGCTAACTCAGGGAATCGAACCCTCGACGTCATGCTTAATTTTTAAGGGACCTTCCACCAGGCTATCTCTTTCACCTTGTCACTGAGGGGGTTCAAAATATATATATATATATATATATATATATATATATATCTAAATATATCAGAAAATTTATCTTATATATACAGTGTAATTTTTTATAGAGGGGGTTCGGGTGAACCCCTGGACTACACGTGAGTCCGCCCCTGCTTCCAGGAGACTACATTCAAAACATCATTAATCCATAAAAATGTTTACTACTTTCTCTATATCATTTTAATTATCTTTTTAGATTTTTTCATATCTATTAAAAAATACAATTACTCTACTAAATTACCTCTATTGGTTGGGGGTAAAAATTATCTTAAATTCTTCTCACTCTAATCAAATTCCTATGGATCACACGAGTGGTCCAATATAATTTTAATATAATATGATATCATTGTTATTGAGGACAAATAGCAGTATGACACGTAGAAGGGCATATGACATGAATAATTGTGATTAAAAGAGTAATCTTAAAAAGTACCATTAGGTACAATATAAATGTTGATGGTGAAATGTTTAAATCAAATCCCAATAGTGAAAATCCCTTTATGCCTTTCTTGGTACAATTTAGGCAGTGACCTCAAAATATCTTCTTATTGCTAAAATCCTAGACAGAGTTAGTGTGGAATGTGTATGTTATGAATTCGATTGAACTTATTAACTTTATTTCAAATTTTATATTACTTGATTAATAAATTTTAATTTAGAATTTAATAAAAAAAAAAACGAAAATTCCAAACCCACAAACTTCACGCTTAAACGAAATCCAAAGTACAATTTGCTCCTTTTCACTTTGCTTTTCAATTTTACTTTTTAATCAAAATCTTTAGCTATATGCTACGTGACGTTACTAGACACTACTTTCTTTTCTACTCAAGCAAGTCTTATTCCACTTGGTACTTTCTATTCAGATTGAGATCGAGAGCTGAATTGAAATCATATATCGTGTTTGAAGTTCAATTATATGAAATTTTTGATATTGTATTTGAAGTTAGATTTTGTCAAAACTAACTTTAGACATTATATATGTAAATACGCATATAAATATTTTTTAAAAATAAGTACAAATTAAATGACGATGTTAAAATTAAGCGTGGTTACACTTTGTCCCCCTAAAAAAGCTTGAGGGTTCATATGACTAATGACCCTTTTTAATTATGAAGAAACTTTGTCTTGATAAAGGTTTTGTCGAAGTTGACTATCACCTATGCCCTTTACGTTTTCTCTTTATATACAAGTAAATGTCTCTTTCATAATTTTTCAAATATTTATGACAACCACACAAATCCACTGGTGGGAGAACCATTACTATAACCCAAACAAACAAATTTTATGAAAACTAAGACATTTAAGGATATGGAAGCGGGTTTAAATGACTATAAAATAGAGTCCCCATAAACTCCAAGGTTTTAACTGAAAGTCATTGTACCAAAACTCTACTAACGACAAGTCTAAGAACAAGGGGTACAACCCCGAAACTAAACAACACCTTAAACAAAAGTCAGAGTCCAAAAAGATTGGACTTAAACAAGAAAGATCTATGGCAGCCAGAAGAACTGGCTCACCCTTGAATCCGATCACGATCAATAGTCACTTAGCTGAGGTCTATCAATAGTCGCCTGAAGATGCCCTGTACTCAACAAAGAACAGACAAGTGCAGTATCAGTACACAACCACAGTGTACTGGTAGGATCACGTGGCTATCCCAAAAAGTGAAACACATGCAAGTAACCACAACATTATAAAATAAGCATATACCGAACATATACAATATTAGTCATCTTTTCAGGATCAATGTAGCATCACACGTTCTCAATAATACACATTGGTTATCAATTTAGAGCAACATACAATCTTCCAATATCAATCATCATTAGATATGAACGTAATCATCACAAGTAGATTCACAACACAATTCAATGGTCCTTTCACGAAACCCAATTCAATAGTCCTCTCATGGAACCCACACCCAAACTGTTAGCATATCGAAACGTGGTACCCGATCCAATGTTTATGCCGAAACGTGACAATCGATCCCATGTTTATGCTGGAACGTGGCAACCGATCCAAGTTACTGTGTTGGAACGCAACACCCGATCCATTCAACAACCACAATCACAATCACAATGTATATTCTCACAATCACACAATAAGAGGTGATTCATGACATACACTTATTCAATTATCCTCATTCACAAGTAGTGTGATCAATAGTGCAACATTCGCATACATATACGTATTATAATGAAGCAATTACAAACATATATCGCACCAACATGAAATCACAACTATCACCTACCTCGAATCCCCTAAGGCACTTGAATCTTCCCTTTTCGGATTCTTTCCGCTTGTTCTAGGTCTACAAACAATTAATATACGCAATGATCAACAAACTAGGCCTAATTACCTGGATTATAATCAATAATATCAATCATAGGTCAAACCTTAGATCCTCATACACATATAAGGGTTTTTTCCACCATAAATCACAGATCAAAACCCTCCATCATCGATAATTATCCATTAGATTATGTTCTACGGATCGAAAAACGGATTCAGGGAGTTAAAATCTTACATTTAACTTCAAGAATAGTGGAAAACTGTCAAGAATCACCTGAGGTTCGTTCCTTAGCTCTAAAAATCGAAAAGTGCAGAATAAAGACATTTTAGGGTTTATTTACGACCTTAAGTTGCGTCAGACCCGCCACAACGGTCCTCTCCCTGCTACAACTGCCTCGCCCTGGCGGCAGAAATCCCGCCCCAGCGGCTTGCACGGAACCAATGAGCTATTTTAATAATTCCAACACCCCATTTCACAACACATCTTTAACCAACGACGCTCAGAAAATACCGTTCACGCTAAGATCAATTTCGGGAGTTTTACACACCCGAATTCAATTTCGTAAAGTCGTACGAGTTCCTTAACATTTTAGCTATCTACTCATTTGATCAAAATCATAATTAGATAACCCAATTGTTACCAGATATCTCTAGACTTGCCTGACTCCGATTTCGTCCAAATCTAGACTAGGCTAGGGAATTCCAAGTTACTACTCAAAAGTTTTTTGGCCCCAATTATTTTCCCATTGGCTTTTCCCTAACGAGGGAATCAGGTCGTTACATCTTTTTGGTTCAAATTCTTTAAATACTTTATATATTTGACTAGAAGTCTTTTTTTTTTTTTTTTGTAAATTGCTATTTTGGGCTTGTTAGTGTATCTATTATGGTCCCGTTTGTTCTTACTAGCTAATAATTGGGTCAAAAGCATAGTGACGCAAATAGACACAATTACAAACTTTGAACAATGACCAAACTCCCCCTTTGATATTTTGTTTTATTTTGAAATTGAATAATTTTTAGTAGTAGGTTACCAATAATTTCCCAAAATTGGAAACAATTAATTCTTAGCTAGAAGTAGGTTAACGTACATAATACATTAGAACGTTAATGCATTGAATTTCAACCGTCTACTTATACCTGCCCAACTTTTAATATACATTTAATGATTTTTGTTGCCGACATTTAATTTCTTGTATTTTTTTCCTCATTTATATCTATTTTTATTATTATATTTTATATATTAGTATCTATTTTTATTCCAAGAGAATTTGCTCCTTAGATGGACGATTCAATACTACATTTGATAGTATTTGGAGTTGTATCATGGACAACATTGTTTTTATTAACAAGAAAGTTGTTCCCAAATCGTTCTTACGATTTTTGCAATCGTTTGGTTTCAACTATTCATGCAATTTTAGCGGTAACTTTAAGTTTAATTTCTGTTCAAGATTGGAATTGTCCACTTTGTCCTTTGGCTTCAAGATCTTCTCACAAGCAGGTATGTTCTTTTTTTCTAAAAAAATAAAATAAATTTAAAAATATATTTTATTTTAACTCAAGAATTTGGTTTCTAATTATATGTTGATTGTTGAAAAAATTGATGAACAGATGAGGGCATTGGCAGTGACTGTAGGGTACCTTATTTATGATTTTGTATGTTGTCTTTTTGACAAACAAGTGAAGATTGATAACTTAATTCATCATTTGGTGAGTGTTGTTGGACTTGGAGCTGGCCTTGCCTATGAATGGGTAAGTTATGGTTTTAATATTTCTTCATGTTTAACTACTTTGTGACTCAAGAGTCGTGAGATATAAGGTATAATAATCACATGATAAAATGTAAGATTCTTTTATCTTGTGTTTAGTTGAAGGTATTAGATAGTCCTGAAATTATTTATTCCATATACATGGTGAAATCAGTTGAAGTCTAGTCTATGTGGGTTGAACTCTAGTCGTTTGGTTGGGAATAATATAATTTTCTGATTAAACGGTGTTAAATGACACTACCTCTTTACATAAGGTGGCTCCGCCACTGATTAGGAGATTAAATTATTTAAGGACACACAAGCAGGACTTGGAAAAACTCTCTTTCATTTATCTTTTTTTTTAGTGTTTTAAATACAAGGAGTTAACAAAATCCTTACCTTTAAGAGATGTTTGTGATTTGCAGTGTGGTTCAGAAATGGTAGCAGCATTGTGTGTGACAGAGATTTCTAGTCCATTTTTACACATGAGGGAAATTCTCAAAGAGCTTGGATACAAAGACACTGACTTTAATCTTGCAGCTGATGTTAGCTTCTCATCTAAATTGTTCAGACTCTTCACTTTCGATGTCGTATTCATGTCAGATTCTTTAAAAAGTACTTTACTTTTGGAGAATCCGACACGCACTCGCTAACATTTTTGAAGAGTCCAAACAACATAACTTCTCATATACTTACGTATTTTCTTTCCAATTTAAAGATTTTTTTTCTTCATATATGATACATTAATTTAGTGGAAACAAAGTTTAATCAAGTTATTAATTTATGCTTGATTTATTTTAATTTGCAGGTTTTATTTGCAGTGATTTTTAGTTGTGCTAGGATGATAGGGGGACCATATCTAACTTATGTGACTCTTTCTGCTGATAATCCAATTCTCATTAAGGTAACTTAACTGATTCAAATATTTATTTATTTACTAATACACAATTTCTTTTACTTAATTAACCAAAAATCTGATTTAAAACAATAAATTGGCGAACATTATAATGTTTTTATGATTTTTCAGGCCATGGCATTGGGATTACAACTTGTTAGTGCATTTTGGTTCTACAAAATTGCTAGGATGATTATGTACAAATTTTCTAGGAGAAATAAAGCTAAAATTGTTCATTTAAATAGGTAATTTGCGCATAATTTGTACGAAACAAGAAAATATATAAATTCTTGTGTATCGAACATTCATATATAATAACCTTTGAGGGTTATTTGCTATTTGTACTTTAGGGTATTGATTTAGTGCTCAATATTATAAGCGAAAATCATGATAAATAATAATTTAAGTGGATAAACCTCAAATGAATTGCGTCGGTTTTTGAGAACATCGTATTTATGAAGTTGCTTAATTGAATAAAAATTGCCCAAATGTTGTACGCGGATATATAAATAAATATATCTTATAATTTTAATTTTACATAATATTGTATATAGGACGTATAATATTATTTATCAAGATTCAATTTTGAATATTATTGTATATGAGATGTATAATATTGTATGTCAAACTGTGTGTTGGGCTATTATTTCGAATGTAAGTTACCTAATTGCATATTTTTTAAATTCCCCCCTTAATTATGTCTAAAAAAGATTAAATGAATTAGTTATATATAATATAATTTATTTTAAAAAGAAATAAGGAGTTCCAATTTGACTTTAGGCCACATTTGCCCCTGCTCTCTTTCATCTCATTACGTGTAATTAAGAAATATTAATTGAGCAGTTTCATTACTAATGCCATTTACATTTGAGAAGAGTAATGCTTTAGACGGTGACTTTTCAATAACCAAAAATATGTAGTACTTGAATAATTACATAAAGTGAGGAGAAAATCCAATAAATGTCAAAAAAAAATAAAAAATAGAAAAAAGATAAATAACATTCTAGGCCATTGAGAGGTGCCACAACACTTCTTCAAAATCTAGCTTTATTATATACATAAATAAATTATTATTTTGCTGTTAAACTTCTTAAAATGACATTGATCGTCCTTCTCATGACTCTTCTATATAATAAACTAGATAATTGAATGCCCATTCACGAGCCCAATATAATTAATTATATTTTCAATTTTAATTTAGAAAAAAATATTTAAATGCACATCTTATTTTATTATAGTTTCTAAAATTTTCTATCATTTAAAAAAATTACAAAAATTTCTGATACATCCCATCTTCTCTTGAATACATCTCTATCCTCTTTTTGATACATCTCTTCCCTCTCGGATACATTCCTATTCCCTCTCGGATTCATTCGTGAGCTATGCGTTTGCAGGTTTTCTGAATAACAATGTATCACGACTGATGCATCTGGTATTCTTTAATTTTAAGGAATTTTTGTAATTTGAAAAAAGAGTAGGGATATAATGTAATTAACTCTTCACACTATGAAAATTTATATTATTTTTACTTTAATTTATGTGACATATTTTTCTTTTTAGTAAAATCCAAAAGAATTATGTATTAGCATATTTAATAACATTTTGACTTTAAAATATTTATTTTATTCTTAGTAAGATGATTTATAGTCATTTGAACATCTATGGTTTGTTTTAGACCACACATTTTAAAAGTTTTTTTTAAAAAGAAACTTCATGTTAAGTCAAATAAACATTACAGAAATCGAAATGGAGGAAGTACAAAATTTAGATCAATTTTATATAGAGCCGTCAAAAAGGGTCAGCCCGGCCCCACCTGATCCAAGCCTCGTGGGTCAAGAAATTTGATGGGCTAGGGCGTGCTGACCTATCTTTTTGTGGACCTGAAAATGTTCAACTCAACCCAATCCTAAAAGGGCTGAGGGCTGGGGCGGGCAAGTCCTTCTTTTTTTCCTTTTTCCGTCTTTTTTTCTTTTCAAACTTAAAATTTCATATTTCCATTGGAGTTTCACACATCATGATTGTTGTGAAAATTTCTTCAGATATTGAGGAATATACTATTCATTGCTTTGAACTTTTAAATTTTTTCTTCATTATGATTTTTGACTTGAGCCAAAGTTGGATTGACAGGTAGTGGTGATGGTTCACCATCTTCTTCAACAATATCTCATAAATCTAATGATTGTAAATATGTCTTCATCTCCACAGTCCATAACTAATAACTCTCTCCTTTGAACATAGGAGAAGAAATTAGTGGAAACATATTTGATGTCATATATGTTATTTTGTGGTAAATATTACTAGCTCTGATATCAATTTGAAAAAAATATTTTATTTATAAACTCAAAAGTTCTATATGTTTCTGTAAATTTATGTGTTTTCTATATTTTTTGTATATCGAAGATAACGAGTAACATCCCTATTTATAAAAGTAAAAATCAAATTAAACTAGAACTAGTAACCATTCTAATTAACAAATCCTAATTAAACATAAATAAGTAAATACCACAAATAAAAAATCTTAATCAACTTAGGATTCCTACTCCAACATTGAATTATTATTTCCAACAATAATAAATTAAAAAATATATATATTTATATATACGTGCATGATATTGTTGTCAAGAAAATTGACGTTTCTCCTACATACTAGTGCAGACACTTCTAAGCTTTTCCACTACAATAACCACAAATAAAAAGAAAATGATTATGTTTCTTATAGCTTTCATGGTTATGAAAGTTATCATAGTTTCGCTACTAGCTACGTTTTGCATCGGGATTCACCCCGAAAAGAACAAAATTATGGAACTCATGCATATGACATATGTAACATTTGAAGGTGGAGTTGCTTATGATAGTCTTTTTAGGAACCACACGATTAGCTGACTGCGAATTGTCACTATTTACTTCTATGAGTAGTTCTTTGTGTGTGGGTATTAAGATCTGGACGTATGTGTACAAAAAAAGACCAAATATGATAAGGAACACTCAAGTTGATTGGGGAATGAAACAACACATTGACATCGTAACTACTGAGCACTATATAAAAATAGTTGTTTCTCTACTGCAGACTGTTGTTCGGGTGACAAAGATTACACTTAGGGATCAATGATCAACTTCGCGATGGGGACATATGGATAGATTTTTCTCTGTATATCCCATATTGCTTGCCTTTCTCGCTTGGATGGGAGAAAACCAGCACAAAAACTTTCTTTCGTAAATTGTCTGATATTAGGAGAAATTGTGAAAACAACCGCTGAGAATATTAATTCTATATCATCTCCAATATCACGTCCACACCCTCTGTCAAAACTGTTGGAGGTGATTGACAAATTTTAGTAGTGGCCTGATTTTATTAATACAAGTGATTTATTTCATCATTTCCTTAACTTTATTAATATTTTAATTAAATATTTTTTAAAATTATGATGTAATCCACTCGACTTTGAACATGTGGACTTTAAAACTTACTGTAAAATTCGAAGCAGTTTAATTCAACATGTATGAAGTGAGGGAAGATATTAGCAATATAAGAGAAAGTTGGCATTTGATTTGATTGTGATTCAGTATGACAAATTTGTTCCTTCTGATTTTCAAGATACAATAGGTGAGCTTTTGTTTTTGTCTTTTCCCAATAATTTATTACTTACGCCATTTTTTTAATAATGTGACTGAAACCATTTTTTGTTTGTAGTGGAAACCAGTTTTGGACACGCATGTCTCTGATATTTTCAAGAATTTTAGTTACTGGGAAAGCTATTGGTGATCTGGAGGAGATTGATGCTTTGAAGGTTAACTGATATATAATTCAAATTTTCTTTTTCAATTATTTAAAAAAATTAGAATTGACATATGTTTAACTTTTAATGTCTTGTTTTGTTTATTGAGTAACAGGATATGGATTGACATATGTCAACTACAACATTCGCAAAGAGCAGATTATCCGTAACTTTCTAGAAAAAAATTGAAAGTTATATGTCACGGACTTAGAATTTTCACTAACGCTCCGTGCGGCTCTTGACAACTTCCTCACTATCTTTCAAGGTCTTGTAAGCTCAAGTAAGCTCTTTATGCTAAGATCGCTAAGAGAATGAAAGGAAGAACTTAGAAAGAACAAGAGAGCTTTTGAATAAGGCTTTTGTACTAGCTTTGGAAGATTGCTTACAACTTGAGTGATGTCTTGCAAATAGTTGGCACCTTTATTTATACTACAAACTAAGGACTAAAGTGTAATTTAAAATTACTATACAAGTCCCTAAGATATTTACACATTGGTCCCTTTTCTAGAGAATTCTACATTGTCCAAGGACCTTCTCTAGCCTTCTTAAAAAATCTAAAGGATTCTAGAGTTCTCCGCAAGCCTCTCCTCAACTCTAGAACCTTCTGTCCCTGAAATCGGACTGGCAAAGTGGTGGGACGTCACATATATCTTGCAACGAAATAGTAAGGCAATCAAAGGGCACTGGTTTATTTTGTTGTTGTTGTCGTCGCCTACTGATCAATTTTTTGAAAGTTTTTTGTCGTTATTATCTAATCAGTTTGCAAGTGTTGGTACTTGGCGAACTCTAATTATGTTTTGACGGTATTTTGTGAATTAAAACAATGTTAAAAGTTAAGTAAATCTTCCACAAGTTATTATATTTTTTCTTTCTTATGTGGTTTCATGTTTTTGTATATGTTTTAGACCATAAATATCTTTAGATCATTATAACTTAAATTAATGTCACATTTTAGACATTTGAATGCTTTACCATTAGAGGTACTGTCATATGCACATTTCCACTAAAATTATAAATTATTAGTCAGTGCTATCACCAATTATGTATTATCAAACAAAAAATAAAACTATTTCTTACATGGTTTAAAGAAAAGCCACAACTAGCTTGATCTAAATCCTTAAAGCAAGCAAATTGTTATTATGTAAAGGGAGCAGAATATAATTATCTGATTAAAACTTTGTGAAATAGAACCACGAGATTATAAGATTATTGTAAGTTTTAGATCGTGGATCAACCGACCCGATCAGAAGTTGTTATTTGTAAAAAAAAGAGATAAGCATTAATTTAAAAATAGGGGTGGAAACAGTTACATCGTAACTACTTCAACATACATAAATCTTTATTTTTAAAGAGATTTATGCTATTTATAGAAAGAAGAAAGAAGGCAGAGAAAAACCAAACACTCTGAACACAATATTCTTCTAAGAAAAAAATGTCAACAAAAAATATTTAGTTTGTGAATCATTTACCTTGTTTCCTTATGATTCGAGTTTGACTTGAAATAATTCTTTTAAAAAAAAGGATTTCGTTGATCTTCCACTGTCAATAACAGGTACATAAATCTCGTTCCTGTTATGAAAAATTTACCAATGGTATTAGAGCATGGTTAATTATTCCAATATTTTTATTTGTGCAGTGTTAGATATCATAATTGGAGTCTGATTAATTTGAATCTGTATCGTATAAGGCTTATAATTAAAGAAAGTGTCAAAGTCATATGGGTCCAATATGTCGCACCAAATTCTTTGGTATGAAAGTTAAACTTTTTTATTAGAACTCATGCACATTACAAGAACTGAATAATAAATAACAGATTGAACTGAGATCTTTATTCAAAATATAAGTGAAATATATTTTAAAATTTACTTATCAAAGTTAAAAGAAAAATAAAATAAAAGATGCTAGTGGTACTCATAATAAATTATCTTAACCTATTCTGTAATATAGCTCATAGACTCCTACATAAAAGATGAAAAATTATTTTAAGAAAATGATGCATGTACATAAATTAGTATATTCTGAATTTCTTGCCACCTTGTACAATTGCTAAAGTAATCGAGAAAAATATTCAACAAAAAACAAAAAAAATCACTTTTTTTGTTCTGGTGAATATATGAATTATTTTTGGAAAAGACTTAATATACTAGCAACTTAGAAAGATATTCCACAAATCACTTTTTTTGTCCACGTGAATATATGAAATAATTTTGAAAACGACTTAATATACTGCTTATATATGTCCTATTGTGCAGAATCTAGATTACCAAATTCTTTATTATTATAATGGAAACAGATCAATTGTACATTTTATTCACTTACACATGATATAAAAATAACATATATAGTGTCTTCAAATACCTCCTTGATCGATGTCATTTGTGATTTTTTAAATAGATATACGTTAGTATGTAGTTTTTGAAGGAAAAATGGGCTAAAGCTCAAATCTTTTTCACAACAAGTTCAACAGAAAAATTGGGCTAAAGCCTATTAGTTGGGATTAATTTCTAGAGTTAGGACAGGAAGAAAAATTTTGGACCTACCAATTCAATTTTGAATGACTTAGAGTTATGATAGAATGGAGCAACTTAGGCTTAAAAGCTCAATTTTGGCTGAATTTGGGCAAGGAGCCAAAGTTCAAATTTTTCTCTTTTCTTTATTTATTTCTTGTATTCACTAACTTTTATTTGACTTGGTTTTACTGAAATTAAATTTTCAAAAAGAAAAGTCATTTCTTCTTTTAATGCTTAAATTGAAATAATTTATATTTTTATTTATTTTTTATTTTATTAGTTGTCTTGCAATACATGAGTTACTTCCATAAAAAAATCTCTTTAGTTTATTTCCCTTCAAATATAAAATCGTGTTTTCTTACTTAATTAATATTTTCGAAATTAATCAAATATGTAGTCAAGTCATTGATCAACCGCATGTTAGAGAATTCTTCGAATGCCTAATACTCAAAGTATAAACCCTCTTTGAATTTCAATGATTTTAGTTTGTTCAAAAATTTTGAAAAATCTGAAGTTTTCTTAATTTCTTTTAAAAATTAAGTGGCGACTCTCTTTGTAAAATTGATTTTCCTTAAAAAGTTAATTTGATTTTTGAAAAAAAGTCTTTTATTTATTTTATTTTCGATAAAACAGAAATGATGACTCCGCTAGAGAAATAGTTAAGTTATAACCATAGTTTGACTGTTTGACTATTTATTGATAATTGTTGAATTCTTTATCTATGCCTTACTTGTTTAAATTTTTATTAAACTGTCGTTTAATATTCATGACCTTTTCCGATAAAATATAGTATATTAAAATACAATTTTGCGAAATCGCAACTGATCTTTCTTATACAATTCAAGAAAATTATAGTCATCACAATAAAATATTAATATTAATAACAAATTATAAGTTGCGAAAAGATAAAAATAAAAAAATAATCTAATTATAAAAAATTATGAATAGATATATCAATATCAATACTTGATATAGTTACATGATTTGTCATGCAACATCTTTAATATACTTTTATCATTTGTTTTTGGTGGTTAAAAGGAAATGACATTTAGTAGTTCCTACTGTATAGATTTAAGCAAAAAAATGATTTCGTCTTTTTTTCTGAATTTATTTATGTTCGCAGGTTTTAAGGATATATTGTTGTAGTTTCTTTATAATTTATGTGAAGCTAAACTTGTCGATGGTTTAGATTGTGGTACATGCATATTTTTTATAGTATAAATAAGAATTGACTTGTGAAGATATTTATCATCGTGCTAGGGCTCATGTGTTTATTTACTATTTCTTGATCTTAATTATTTGTTTGCTTGATCACCATTTAAATACGATTTGTAGCCCATTAATTGGTCTTGAATTAGGAAATTACAAGCATAATAAAAAAAAAATAAGACTTGTTTATGAACCTTATAGGAAAAGATAAACAATTTACTATCAGGATAGAAATATTCCTCTTGCAGGTTTGCTTAGTTGATATAAACAAAATCTTACATGCACTTAACCATCGCTCAACGACCATAAAAGTATAAACGTTAGAAATGTTGTTTTAGAATTGTCAAAAAGACACTTAATAAGTGATTACATCATATAATTAATAACATGATAAAAAATCAAAATTACTTCAAGTGATTATTCTACATGATTGCTAACAAATCCATAACCTCTACATCAAGTACATCTCATCAATAACATAAAAAATGCTCTTCATTTGGTTATTTATTCATTAGTTAAATTCTTTTTTTCTTTTAGATTACTTAATCATAAAAATAACTTTGGAATTTTATTATTTGAATAAATGATTAAAATAAATTTAATTTAATAAATAATTAATTGACAAATATCTGTAGATACAATATTTAGACTCAAACTCTAATTCTACTTATCCTCCTTATTAAACATTGAAATATATAATTTTCTTTGAAACCAACTAAAAAAAAAGTATATTCATAAATTGGGATAAAAAAGGTATAAATATATATATTAAATATCCTAGCATTTCTTATAAGATTTATTATTGTTAACCCCCACTGATGACAGAATTGATACGCCCAAAGGGAAACATAGCCAGTGGATTGTAAGAAGAAAGACAATATACAAAAAAAAAAAAAAGATTAGTAAAAGACAGAAACTTTAAAACAACTTCAAAATTTTGGGTAACAATTTTTGTCAAATCACTTATTATACAATATTAAGAGACCTTACAGAGAAAAATAACATGCAGGTCATGAATTGTAAGAAGAAAAAAATTTATTGAATCTTAAAAGATGAGATAAAAACTTTAAAATAATGGAACTCTTAATAATCGTGTAGTTAATGAATTTAAAAATATATATGTGCATGCTATTGCTGTCAAACAAATTGGTGTTTCTCCTACATAATACTATTGTAGACACTCCTAAGCTTTTCCACTGCCATAACCGCAAACAAAAAGAAAATGATTATGTTTGTTTTAGTTTCCGTGGTTGTGCGAGTTATCATAGTTTCGCTACTAGCTACTCTTTGCACCGGGATTCGTCTCGAAGAGAACAAAATTGTGGAACTCATGCATATGACAAATGTAGCATTTGAAGGTGGGGTTGCTTATGATAATTTTTTTGGAAGTGATGTTAGAACCACTCGATTAGCTGCATGTGGATTGACACCATTTACGACTATGAGTAGTTCTTTATGTGTGGGTATTGAGGTCTAAACGTATGTGTTTAAAAAAAGACCAAAACTGATAAGAGTCACTCAAGTTGATAGGGGCTTCTTGGAAACGAAACAACACACTAACTCCGTAACTAATGATCTGACACAAACTTATTGTTTCACTAAAGCTCTGTGCGGCGCTCGACAACTTATTCACGATTCTTTCACGATCTTGTTAGCTCAAGTAAGCCTTTGAAACTAAGATTGCTAAGAGAATGCAAGAAAGACTTAGAAAGTTTTCGGAAGAAGACTTTGTTATTGCTTGGAGAATGCTTTACATTTTGAGTGATGATTTTGCAAATAAGAGAATCTCTATTTATACTACTCCCTAAGGGCCTTTGTGTAAATAATATTTACAATACAAGTCCCTCTATATTAACACTTTGGTCCACATTCTAGAATACTCTACATATTCTAGGGAATTCTAAAGTGTTCTTGAAAGTATCCAAGGAGTTCTAGAGTTCTCCATAAGCCTCTCCACAACTCTAGATTCTTCCTTCCCTTATTCATATGCGAAATTCGACTAGCAAAGTGGCGGGACATGATAGAGCACTATATAAAAATAGTTGCTTCTCTACTGCACTATGTTGTTTGGGTGACGGGGACACTTAGGGTTCAATGGTCAACTTCGCAATGGGGGGGACATATGGATATATTTTTGTTCATACATTCCATTCTCGCTTGGACGGGAAGAGTTGCCGCAAAATCGGTAAAAAACCTCTTTCATAAATTGTCTGGTATTAGGAGAAATTTAGAAGATAGCCACCGAGAATGTTAATCCGATGTCACCTCCAATATCACGTCCATAACCTCTGCCAAAACTGTTGGAGGTGATTGGTGAGTTATATATTTTTCGATTGACAACGTTTACTAGTGGCATAATTTTATTAATACAAATGATTTATTTCATAATTTCCTTTACTTTATTAATATTTTTAATTAAATATTTTTTAATGTTAGGATGTAATCCACTTGGCTTTGAATATGTGGATGTAATCCACTTGGCTTTGAATATGTGGATTTTAAATCTTACTGTAGAATCCAAAGCAGTATGAGAAATTTGTTTCTTCTGATTTCCAGGATACAGTAGGTAGAAAGGAGAGCTACAAGATTTGTTTTTGGTTTTTTCCAATAATTTAGTACTTTTTTTACGTCCTTTTTTTTTTAGTTTAATAGTATGACAGAAACCATATTTTGTTTATAGTGGAAACCATTTTTGGACACGCATGCCACCGATATTTCGAAAATTTTAGCTAAGGGGAAATCTATTAGTGATCAGGAGGAGATTGAAACTTTGGAGGTGAATTGATATATAATTCAAATTTCCTTTCTCAATTGTTTTAAAATGGAATTGACATATTGTAGACAATAAAATTCGCGTTGAGAAAACAATAATCAAGAACGGATAATTATGCAACAATCGTATTTATTATTTCAAAGTGTGAGTGTTACAATCTCTATGATTCCTAGGAATTTATCTTTTCGGATATAATATTCAAGGGCTCTTGAGCTTAATCTTAAATTTGTCTTGAACTTGATCTTGATCTAGATCTTGGACTTAAACTTGAACTTTATCTTGATCTAGATCTTGCACTTAAACTTGAAGTTTATCTTGATCTTGACTTCTAGGGCTTCGAGCTTGATCTTGAATTCAGTGTTCTTGATCCTGATTGTTCTTGAACTTGAACGCTTAAATTCTTGAATTCTTCAATTCTTGAACTTGAACACTTGAATTCTAAAACTTGTAACTTGTACAGAAATTAGTGGCTTTTGATCCACGAATTTTCTCTGGCTTTTTGTTAGAATTCTTGGTTCTTTTTCTGAATTATGATGACCCTTATTTATAGTTTTAAAATAGATGAGTTGTGATTGGAACATGATTCCCTTCGGCCAATTAAATTTAAGTGACATGATATATGTGCTTTATGGAGCGGGCTTTAATTAAATACTTATTTATTGGATTTAAATAATTAACTCAATTATATTAATTCATAGTATTTATTTGGACTAATATATTCATGAATTTAATATAATTTTAATCATTTTATGAATTTATATTTAATAAATTTTAAATGACTACACATATGTTTAACTTTTAAATTTTTGTTTTGTTTATTAGGCAACAGGATAATGATTGACATATGTCGACTGTAACATTCGCAGCGTACAAAATATCCGTAACTTCCTATAAATTTTTTGGAAGTTATATCTTGCAACGAAATAGTGCGGCAATCAAAGGGGCACTGGTTTTGTTTGTTGTTGTTGTTGTCGTCGTCGTCTTCTACTGATAATTTTTTTGGAAGTTTTTTGTTGTTATTATCTAATCAATTTGTAAGTGTTGGTACTTAGCGAATTCTAATTATGTTTTGACGGAATTTTGTGTATTAAAACAATGTTGAAAGTTAGGTGGATCTTCCACAAGTTGTTAATTATTTCTTTCTTTCTGTCTTATGTTTTTTCATGTTTGGGTATATATGTTAGGCCAGAAATACCTTTAGACCATTATAGCATGAATAAATGCCACATTTTGGACATTTGAATGTTTTACTATTAGGGCTTACTGTCACATGCACATTCTTACTAATATTACAAATTATCATCCAGTGATATCTCCAATTACGTACCATCAAATAAAAAATACAATCATTTCTAATTACCTGGTTTAAAGAAAAGCCACAACAACTTGATCTAAATCCTTAAAACAAATAAATTGCTATATTCCTTCCTGTTAAGTAAAGGAAGCAGAATATAATTATCTTATTAAAACATTGTGAAACAGGACAAAGAGGATATCAGATTATAGTAAGTTTTGGGTCGTGGATCGCTCATGTGGATCGGCCCAATCTGATCCAAAGTTGTTATCTGTAAATATAAGAGATAAGTGTTAATTTAAAAATAGGGGTGGGAACAATTACATAGTAACTGCTCCAACGTACACAAATCTTTATTTTTAAAGAGAGATTCTACGCTCTTTAGAAAGAAGAAAGATGGCAGAGAAATATTGAACATTCTGAACAAAATATTCTTCATAAAAAAAAATGCCAACAAAAAAATATTTAGTTTGTGAATCATTTACCTTATTTACTTGAGATTCAACTTTGGCTTGGAGCAATTCTTAGAAAAAAAAAAGAATTTCGTTGATCTTCCCCTATCAATAAAAGGTACACAAATCTCGTTCATATTATAAAAATTCAACAATAGTATCAGAGCATGGTTAATTGTTTCAATATTTTTCTGATTCTTGATTTTTTGAAACTATATAAAAAAAAAAAAGTTTGAACCTTGATATTGATATATGTAGATTGCAGAGATTTAGTCGGTTTTCATATGTTGGAATAGCCTTGATACTGAATATGCGTGTTTTTTTCCTCGCTTCTCTATTTTTTTGGGTGAAGAAGAAGTGTTTTGGTAAAGAATTGTTGATAATGAATAAAAACAGAGTATTATGTTATTAATTGAATAGTTTTATTTTACTCTGTTGAAAAATCTTGTATGATTAATGGGCCAATTGAATAAATCCTGCTAATTTCTTCTTCAAAGTAGCATCAAAATACTACAATTCTTTTTTAATTTTTGAGTAAATAAAAGAATAAAAAGGAAAAAAATTGTGTAGTTGAAAAGGTCAAAGAATATTTTTTGATATCTTTTCTCTTTCTACATGTATACATATATAAAAAAAAGGAAGAAAATTGTAGGGGGACAGAAACTGTGTAGTTGAAAAGGTCAAAGCAAAGTTTTTTTATATTTATTTTCTTCGTGTATATAAAAAAGTGAGGAAGAAAATAAACGTGTGCCCGAAAAGTAGTGGACACTTTATTTTTTTTGTCCTTTTCTGTCCCAAGAAAAGTGGGGCCCTGATGAGAGGGATTTGCTAAGTATTAAGAAAAAAAATTAAAAAAGGGCTCTTTTTATTTTATTCCTTTTTTTTATAAGTATTAAGAAAAAATATAATGCACTATTTTTTTAATAAAGTGTACTCCTAATTTTTTTAATAAAGTACTTATATATTATTATTGTTTTGAGAATCTTGAAGTATATATATAAAAAAGGGACAATGGATGTATAGTACATCTTTATGTTAATAAAGTATTTATTTTATTTAGTTTAACATAAGTTATCTTCTTTATTAAATAAAGGAAAATGACCAATTATTTTAACTAGATTATGTTTTAAATTATGTGTATTAAAATTGGTTATGATAAATCCGGTCAGTCCTTACGTTCATTAGACATTAACTTGTCTTCTACGAGAAATTTGTAACATATATTATCGCATTAAATGGTATTAACCATATTTCCGATTTGTTCCCATTTCAGCTATGGCTGAACGGGAACATGCTCAAATTATTCGAGGTGGGAGTTCTCAGAGTCGAGGAAAGGGACAATGTAGAAGAGCAAGGCGTCATAAGACATATTTTCCAGGGCATGAAATCATACAGATTGGTGTCCCAAGGGCGACACAAAATCTGTCAAGGAACCAAAGGGCCATTCGAAGGGAAAAAGAGAAAAAATTTAAAGAGTTTGAGTCATTGAAGATGTCCCCTAATATTTCACGTGATTTTATTCACCTTTTTGAAATAAAATGGGCTGAACTGGTTGACTATAAGGAAATTTCAGATTGAAGAGCCTTAACTTATTTAACAGACGTTGTCTGTGAACCTTGAGATTGTAAATTGACTGATGTTTATCATGACATTTGGCCCAGTCAATCTTTTAGGATGTATATTTGTTGTCTTGAAGACTTGTGGGAGGATTTGGTCTTTGAATTACTTGTAATTTTTTATTGCATATTTGTTTTTCAAGATATGAATCATGAAGTTTATTTTTTTTCAATTTATCTTATTAGACTTAAAAATCCTTGTTATCAAAGTCTTCAATATATTAATTATACATATTAAGAAATTAGATTTGAATTTTGGTTAAATATTTAGTTAGTAGATGATGATTGGATGCATATGTGTCTTTTCGATTTTACATTAAATATGAAATCTTTATGAGAATTAATTTGCTTGAATGTGTATGTCGCATGCATAATTGATTAAAATTCTTGCCTTATTATATGTCAATAACAAACATTCAGCGGTTTTTGCTGCCTTGTCAGCAATTTTTTTAATTTTTTTTTTAGAGAAACAACGAATTTTATTTTTAACTGAGTAACGGCCTCAATATTTTTAACTAATTTTTTTTTAAAAAAAATTGCTGAATGTTTGAGTTACAAATTTAAAAAATTTGGAGGGGCAATTTCGCTGACATGTCAATTAATTTATTTTTTTTAGAGAAAATCGGTGCCATTCAATTTTTTTTTGTTTAATAAAATCGTTGTCAAGACAGCGATTTTAATTATTTTTTTATTAAAACCCCTGCCTTCGGAGCGATTTTCAAGATTTTTTTTAATTTCTTGCTATAGCAGCGATTTTAATTTTAATTTTTAAATTAAAACGAGTGATTTTAGTTTTTGTGATTTTTTTTTTTAAAAAAAACAAATTCGAGAAATACGATGCAGGGGTAGCGATGTAAGAAAAAAATTTGACTTAAAATCGCTGTCACAAGAAAAAAAAAGTTTTGGACAAAATCTCTGCTAGGGCAACGATTTTTATTTTTAACGGAGTAACGGCGTCAATATTTGTGTCAGAGGAAAATCGTCGTCAGGAGCGATTTTTCCCTTTTGGTTAAAGAAAATAATTGATGTGCCCTTTTGAAATTTTTAGCAAATTTTTTTGTCCTTTTAGCTTCGGACTCCTTTTTTTGTTGCAAAGACAACATATGTTCTATTATACTTCTATAGTTCTATTATAGATTATCTCAACTAGCTTCTTCTGATTCTCAACTTGATTCATCAATGATAGTTGAGATTGAAGTAACTAGGTATGTGGATTTTTTATATATATAAAGAGGAAAATTAACCTAATTCTAATTTAACTCGGATTCCTTCTCCTACTTGGATTCCCAACGGAAAAAAGTAAACGACTCCTTGTCCAACTGTTAAGTTCAAATAAAATACACATTACTATATTAATAATTAATATACACGAAATAACAATGATTTGTAGGTGAAAAAAAGAAAAAAAAAGGAATTTGTAATAAACTTAATGCAGTTTAATTGGATTTTATTTTGGAAAAACATCCTTACCATATTTACTAAATCATATTATAATTTAAAATTAAAAAACACATTGATTTAGTTAATTTGTTTCAAGAGCACTAAGATTTCAAATTGTATCGAAGAACTTAATGTTATTTCTCTTATCACAGTGTATCTTACAAGTAATCAAGATCAACATCAAAAATTAAATTCTTAAACAAACATTATTTAAAGTTAATCAAGCCTAAAAAAGTTCATGTAATGAGGAATATTAATCTTTTGAATGAACTGAAAGGTGAAATTAGGAAGAATTGTTGCAAAAATAACCGAAAATTCTCGTTATTTACTTTGTATTAATCATGAATTGAATGGATCATGTTTAGATTCTTGATCAGTTTTGATCTTATGCATGCACAAATATTTTGATTAGTATGGATTATGCTAAGTGGTTCTTTATATGTTTTGAATTTTTATAAAGAAAAAAAAAAGGTTACGAAATCATTTTTAATTGTACCATGGTAAATTTGTTATGTGCAAAATAAAGAAAATAGATATGAATCAATTAAAGATAGTGTTAAGTATCAATTCCCTATCAAGGTAGACATTAAATATAAAATAGCACTTGTGATAAATAATATTTATTGATTATATATATAGAAAACGAAAATGAAAAGAAATTAAAGAGTAAATAAACATTCATGACGATCAGTAAAATTAAAAATATATTATAAATATACAAACAATTAACGCCACACATATATAAAATCCCGCAATCGATTAACCTTGATTCTCTTTTACAATGTGCAGATTCAATGTCTTCTTCTTTTTCATCTTCTTCTCTCTCTGCTCTGCTTCTATAGTCCTATTATTATAGATTATCTCAATCTCGATCTCATCGTCTCCATATGTATCTCAATATCCGTATCTATATTTATTTCAATATGATTCATTTCAAATTTTTGATCTACCTCTATATTTGTATCAACTTGATTCATCAAATAAACAATGATACTAGTTGAGATGGCAGAATCTAGGTATGTGGATTATATATAAGAAGGAAAATTAACCTAATTATATTCTAATTGAACTAGGATGTCCAATTGCACTTTATTTTTTACGAAAAAAAGAAAAGAACTCCTTGTCCAACTGTTAAAGTTCAATGACGAGAGGGAGTTGCTCGGATGGTAAACACCCCTCACTTCCAACCCGAAGGTTGCGAGTTCGAGTCACCAAGAGACCAAAAGGGGTGGAGGAAAGGTAAAAAAAAAAAAAAACTGTTAAGTTCAATTAAAATACACATTATTATTTTAATTAATATACACGAAATAACAATGATTTGTAGGTGAAAAAAGAAGGGAACTTGTAATAAACTTAATGCAGTTTAATTGGATTTTATTTAGGAAAAACATTTCTACCCTTTGCTAAAACATATTTTATCTTAAAATTAAAAGAAACACATTGATTTGGTTGATTGCTTCATTAACTTGTCCCAGTCTCCTGATTCATTGATTGCTAATCAAGAGGAGTATTGGCTGTATGTGTGTTCACAGAAGCATATAATGGGTAGTAAGCTTGTCATATTATGTACGACGAAAAAGTTTTTTTTTTGGTTCCCACCGGATGTCCGGCCCACATTCGAGTTCCGATGAAAACGTTGTTAATAACGGTAATATTCTTGATTACCAATCAATGGATTAGGAGATTGGGAGAAGTTAATGAGCCAAATCAACGTGTTTTTTAATTTTAAACTATAATATGATTTAGTAAATATGGTAAGGATATTGGTTTTTTTTTTTTCAAAATAAAATCCAATTAAACCGCAGTAAGTTTATGACAAATTCCTTCTTCTTTTTTTTGGCCACCTACAAATCATTGTTATTTCGTGTATATTAATTAAAAAAATAATAGTAATGTGTATTTTAATTGAATAAACAATTGGAGAAGGAGTCGTTTTCTTTTTTCTGTTAGGAATCCAAGTAGGAGAAGGAATCCGACTTAAACTAGAATTAGGGTTAATATAATTTTCCTTGTTATATATAATCCACATTACTTCAATCTCTCTCAACTATCATTGATGAAGATGAATCACGTTGAGATTGAGATGAATCAATTAGTTGAGAATGAGAAGAAGTTAGTTGAGATAATGTATAATAGGAGTATAGAAGCGGAGAGAATACAGAGGGAGAGAAAAGAAGAAGAAGAATCTGCATGTTGTATTTGCAACAAAGAAGAGAATCCGTTTGCCATATTAACTTTAAATAATGTTTGTTTGAGAATTCAATTTTTAAAGTTGATCTTGATTACTTGTAAGAACTTGTGTATGAGGAATTACGTGTGTAATTCCATAGTTATTTCTTAATTCAAAAGTTGTTTAAATTTATTAGATTCTATCGAACTATACATCCTCTCTAGTCTTTTGTCCGCCATCCATACTATACTCACCGCAGTTAATAGTTAAAAAAGTAATCACAATATAATAAATCGTGAGCTAAAATTAGATGTAGAATACATTGTGATAAGAGAAATAACATCTTAGAGCGATCTTGAAATAAATTAATGCACTTAAAATATGTACCGTTAATTAAACACACATCAAATCTTGTTCAAACCATACTAAAATATATGAATGCATAAATATATAGGAAACAATGTCACAACAAATATGACGTGCATAAGTCACATAGATCCAATAGGATAAAATCGTGAAGAAAACATATATAAAGGGAGAGTAAATGTCATTTAAATAATGAAAAACATATCACTAATAAATATAAGAAGATTTAATTGTCATATAAAATTTTATTTGCTTGTCCATTCACTTAATTGTCATATAAAATTTTAGGGATAATTTCAGAGACCTCCCTCTAGATTTTGCCCTATAACACTCACCTCCCCTGTGGTTTACGATATTACGTCTACCTCCCTTATTTTCATTTTCTTGTAACCATTCTTTAAGCTTATTTAAAATAAATATAAATTAATTTAGATTTGACATATTTATCCTTTTATATATTAATTTCTTCATATTAATAAATATTATATAAAAAAATAACTCATTTAACAAATACTTTAAAAAGTAGACAAAAGGAGTATTTTATATGTGATGTAGCATCAAAATTCACAAAATAAGAATACTTAGTCTGCTTTAGCAATGATATGAGATTTGACGAAGAATACCTAACTTGCTTGTTTTTGCAGGGAAGATGGTTGACTCTTGCGAAGACGAATGGAGAAAAATTGAACAGGATTGGTAAAGTGGAAGTTTGAAGAGAAGAGGACTTTTAATTCTTAAGAAAAATTATTTGTGCTGATTTATTTTTAGGGTATTTGTTAAATGA
>JAJOOR010017433.1:0-26801 GCA_036250505.1 Solanum acaule
GCGCTTTTCAAACTTCAGCCACCACTAGTCTACCACTTACATGGATAGGATGGTTCTCAATAACAATTATCATTGCTTTGCGCAGACCACAAGTGTCAATGCCGGTCAAGTCTCGGTTGCTAAAGATTAGTTCTGTGTTTCGCCTGAAAATATTGTTTTATCTATTGTTCTAAAGTGATAAGCTTAGTTTGTCTTTTGAAATGATTGATTTTCGAGTTGTACATCGAAGAGTTTTGGGTATGAGAAAATTTGTTTTAGGTGGGTTTGATTACATAGAAGGAATGTGGTGAATATGTGGGTAAGGGCATTGTATTACCAATTTGTATGAATATGGTCATATGAATGAACCACAGATACGGCTTACTGATGACCTAAGCTTGAGATCCAAGTTGACGATTTCTCTGTGACTATAAAATAGTTTCCTCTATTTTTCCGAAAGGTAGGTACAGCAAAATGATATGTCAATGATGATCCATTTCCTGCTAACCAGTACATAACCCCTAGTGCCTGTAAAAAGAAATAATGACTTGAACTTTTGGATAAAAAAAACTTTGCTGCAACAACTCTTAAATAATCCAAAAAATATATTGAAATCTGTGAACAACTAGAAAGTATTGAAAACACGTCTATGAAGCCTCTACTGGAGTACCAAGGGGAGTGCACAAGATACAGATTATCTGGCTAATCCCCAAAACAAATAGTGGATAAATGTCATAGATTAACTCGTAGTCTGCTCGTCTATGAAACCTGGGTCAGTGTAGGATCCATAAAGAGAATGTTAGTATTTTGTTAGTACTACTCGATGAGTCTTAACATTCTCCTCACTAAAGTCACAATGCGATCTTGAATAAAAACACGTGGGTAATGAAGGGATAAGAGAGGAAGCAAGTCATAATTCATCCTAAAGTATTGTACCACGTGAAACAGGAAACCAATCACTAAAACTTGTAGCTTAATTAGTTCATACTTTTCTCTTTCTTTGAAGTTGCTTCAGTTGACTGAACTTTTCTTGTGCCCCATTAGTAACCCTTTATACGGTTATTTGTGGCCCTTTATATGACTCTGAATCTTTTGTGCCTTGTTACAGCTATATTAGCAACCCTTTGTATGACTGCTTGTGACCCTTTATTTGTTCACTATTCGTTAATTCATGTTATGTCTCATTGCGGCAACGTTAGTAACCCTTTGCATGGTTACTATTTATGTTGTGCCTCTTTATGACAAAATTAGTAACCCTTATATGGTTACTCGTAATCCTTTATACAGTTTACCATTTATTTAAGTATGCATTGAAGTTTCAACATTTTAACTTATCATAATCTTAGCAACCACACATTTTTATAGTTACATTACATAATTTAGCATTTAGAATCACAGAAGTACTATTGTGTTGGTTTTATTACTCCTTATTAGTCAGTTGTAAACAGGTTAATGAATCACTGGTCAACATGAAGGGTTTAGCTAGTTGACATTATGCATCCAAAATTAAGTACTGTATTAGTCTAGCGAATAAGGTTACATTATGGCTTGGTCACGTGGATAAACAAAGGAAGTAAACATAGAGCACTTGATAGACTCATCCAATGATAAGCAGTGTGAGCTCACTCATTCCAATTAAACTCACACTAACCTTAAGGAACATTTAATCAAACACTTTATGGTTATGACTTCGTAAGGAAAGAGCTTTAGTATGAGCCAAGTCTTAACTCACTCAAAAATTCTTTCTTCCTAGAAAGGGCAACTTGTACGCTTGCCAACAACAACTAGTAACTGAATTTACATCAAATAATGAAATCAATACTTATCTTAATCTCCAGAAAATTCAATTTCGCCAAGTTCAACTTTTTGCTAAACAACCCAATATTCTCAAGGTTCTTAATTTCTAAGGTTGTGAGAAATCTCATCCTCGTAGGTATGTTTCAACTCCATTACTACTTCAAATATGCTCCGTCAATTTACTTATAGTGAATCATACTTCTCATATAGTCATTGCCAACGAGCTAACAATTTTCCCCAGTTCCTATACTTCAAGTTAGTGGCAGATCTGGGATTTGGAAGCTTTGGGTGCCACACTGCTTTGCACAGTAACATATGAGGCATAATTTTCACAGAGGAAGATTATACTTAATATTTTATTAGCAAACTTTTACGCAAGATTTGGACTTGTATAGCTGGTTTAGTAAAGGTTCTAGTTAGAAGAGGTCTAGGGTTGCAAAGAAGATTTATAGGAGAGAAGTTCCCCATCTTAAGAGTTAGAAGTTAAATGTCTTTTGCTGTTATCGCCTATTCCTAGTTGCCTCAGTATGCTCGTGTGAGTTATGTGTTTATGCCTTGGTCCTGTTTGAGTGTTTTGAAAATACTAAATAGGTGGTGGATTGATGTTCAGGATTAATGATAGCATGCCTTTCATCTTATACCTAGTTGTTTTGACAGTTCATCCCAATAGTTCTCTTATAGCGCTACTAGTGTCATACTTCCAGTGCTCTAAATGCTTGTTGCTAAGTTTCTTTGATGCTGCAGAACTCGGATGTAACAGAAGCTATTCAGAAAGTTGCTGCAGCATATGACTGCAAGATCGTTGAGGGTGTTTTGAGCCATCAAATGAAACAGTTTGTGATTGACGGAAACAAAGTTGTGTTAAGTGTGTCTAATCCTGATACCAGAGTAGATGATGCAGAGTTCGAGGAGAATGAGGTCTATTCAATTGACATTGTTACAAGCACCGGTGAAGGAAAGGTAAAATGTTGAAACTTTGATGCCTGGAAATTACATGGAAACCAAAACTTATCAATTGAAAATGTCACAAATGTTTACTTTCTTGTGCCATCCGAAATTTTACAGCCAAAGTTGTTGGATGAGAAACAAACAACCATCTACAAGAGAGCTGTAGATAAAAGCTACAACCTGAAGATGAAAGCGTCAAGGTTTATCTTCAGTGAAATCAGTCAGAAGTTCCCTATCATGCCATTTACAGCAAGGTCATCTTGATTTTCAATGTTTTCTTTATTAACGATGTGTGTAATAAATGTACTTGTTTTATGATTATCAATGTTGTATCCTTGTTCTGCGTAACTTGAACAGGGATTTGGAGGAGAAAAGAGCTCGTTTGGGACTAGTTGAATGTGTTAACCATGATCTTTTGCAGCCGTATCCTGTTCTACATGAGAAACCTGGTCCGTACTATTTTAGCCCTGTTCTATAACATAACACCATGCATAAGGAGCGTCATTATTTTTCTGTATTCTCACACAAATGCCATTCTCCAAATAATATAGCTTGTATTTTATACCTTTTCTTATAACGATATGCAGGTGATTTGGTTGCTCACATAAAATTCACAGTGCTATTGATGCCTAACGGGTCAGATAGGATCACATCTCATGCTCTTCAGGAGCTGACACCTGCAAAGACAATTGAAGATGAAGCTGAAATTAAGACCTGGCTAGCTCTTCCCATAAAGACCAAGAAGAAAGGTGGCGGCAAGAAAAAGAAAGGTAAGTTCAACAAAGCATTTGAAAAATAACTGAAGTAATGTAGTGTTAAATTCTTCGTGAAACAAGTGCGACCTTGGAGATAATAACTGTAGTAAAATATCATAGAAACTTGCAGAACAACATTGGATGATATGACAATAACTGCTTTCAGTGTAGGAAAAGTATCTACATAGGTGGGATATCAATTAGTTGAGACTGAGTTTCATTCACGTTAGTGGGTTACTTTATGTATAATCTTTTATAGGAGTCGCCTTAGCCAACAGATTATAAGGAGAACCTCTCTAGTTGCCTTACCTGAGGATTGAGGTGTTGTTGTAGTAAATTCTTTGAATTCTCATTATTACTATCTTGTGACTGGCAGGCAAGAAAGGTGAATCATCTCAAGCTGAGCCTATGGAAGGCGAACCAAATGTTGCTGAATCTTGATTTCAATTCCAAGAACTATTTGGTTCATTGTTATATTTGATGTTGGGATTACTGAGGTGGTTTTGGATCTTTCTTGCGGCCTTTCTCTATATACAAGAAAGGACAATGGGCAGCAGTAGTTTGTTGTTGTCCTTTGTCCTAAGACTTTTGTCATGTTAAATGGGGTTTCCAATGCTCTATGATCCAAACCTTCAAGAAAATGTTTTTAACTTTTGTACTAGGATAGATGAGAGTTGCTCAAGGCATTGACTTGGCGGTCAATGAAGTGGTATGAGACCGATGCCCTTGTTTCAGCGGAGGCAATAGAGCTTTGATGGGCAGAGTTATTTGGTACCTAAGTTGTTATTCCTCATTACTCAAGCATACAAGTAATGCAAATACAACATACTTTTCTACTATGAAAAGGCCGCCTTAGAAAACAATAAGTAAATACAACATATTCAATGTAGTTTCACAACTGGATTTGAGGAGGTTGGAGTTTATAACCATGTGATTGTTTTTGTAGAGGCAAGAAATACTAGGTGGTCAACATTGAGTAGGGTAATGGGGCGGGGTGGGTTTAAGGCTATGCGGAGCGAATTTGAGGTTATGCGGGGTGGGAGGGATATGGAGCAGGTCGAAGTGGGTTTCTCACAAGTTAATGCGGGGCGGGTTGTGGGTATATATAATTTTATGTGGGTTCAAACTTAATTTTATTTTTTTACATGTTATAAGAATGATAAAACATTATTTATTAAGATAATTTGTTTAAAGTTATTAAAATATTTAAGGTAGTAAATGAAAATAGTTCAATAAAAAAATACTCCCTTCGTTTAAAAAAGAATGACCTAGTTTGACTTGGAACGGAGTTTAAGAAAAGAAATAAGACTTTTTAATTTTGTGGTTCTAAATTAAAGTTATGTCAAATATACCAAAATGCTCTTTAATCTTGTGGCCTTAAACATTTCATGTGGAAAATTAAAGTTAAAGTGATGCCAAAAAAGGAAAGGAGTCATTTTTTTTTTAAACAAATTAAAAAGGAAACCATGTCATTCTTTTTGAAATAATACAATTTGTTACATGTTTTCCTAATTAACGTTTAAAAAATAAAATTTTAAGTTATTATCTATTAAATTAATAAAATTTAATGAAAAAATGAAATTTATTTTTAGTATCAAAGAAAAAAAAAAGTATTAAAAAATCATGCGGAATGGGGTGGGGTGAATTAAAAATGAAAAAGTTGTTAAGCTCAACCATCTCCGCACCACCCATTGGCATCCCTAACATTGAGAGGTTGAGTTATTGAGGCAAGTGGAAATCGAGGAGGATGGAGTATATAAAGGTTGTTTTTAATAAAAAAAACAATAAGTCAATGAGGTGGTAGCCTGGTAGGAGAACAACATTGGTGGGCAGAGTTGATCAATACTTAGATTGCCGTTATTCCTCGTCACTCTTAAGGATAGAACAAACTTACAAGTAATATAAATATAACATATATTTTTGAGAAGGAGAAATTTATATCTATTTTATCTTTATTTTGTGTAAGGTATAAAAGTTGTTTCCAATAAAAACAATAAGCCGACGAGGGAATATATATGGCGTGAAAAAATATCTCGCAATATACTTGGCCATAAAAAAATTATTCTTCTATTTAAGTATTTCATAAATTCTATAAATCTCAATTACATTAATATTTATATCAAAGTTTTTTTTGTTCATAACCATTTGGTCGAGCACGTTAATTTTAAGCATATTAATGGCAAAATTAAAGTTTTTATCAAGAAAGTTAATATATATGAAGAAAATTAAGAGAATTCAACCAATAGTATATTTTTTTAAAAAAATGTTTCAGTTAATACTCATCGTAAAGGCGATTTCGCCACTATTCGATTTCTTTTGCTTTTAATACGATTTCTACATTTGTAATTAAATTATATTTATTAAATTATAGCCACAACAATAATAACAATAATAAGTCTAATAATATAATAATAATATCTTAAAGTGTGACCTAATAACTGATGAAGTGTAAAATAATCATGACTTTAAAGGTTTAAATTTTAATACAAATTATGTATCTCGTGAAATCAGGGTAATTATACAAATGTTTCTATTTTGGAGTGAATTTTAATTTTACTTTTCGACACTTTTATAGAACTTATACCAATCAAGTGACAAAAGATGTCCATACATTGAAGTAACAAATAATTTTCGCTCTACATAAATGATAAATATAGCACAAATTATTCCGTAAAAAAACATAATTTAATTACTAAAAAACATATTGAGAAAGACAAAAACTTAGTTTTGTGAAACTCACACATTATAACAATAACTTATGTTGACGAATCAAATTAGATACCACACAATTGATATTATATAACTTAGTTTTTTATATCAGATGAAACAAAATTTTCTAAACTTATGCCTAACAAAATTAGGCCATAAATATGGATCGATAAATTTTTCATTAAATGAATAACAAGAATAAAAATTAAGACTTATGTTTGAAGACAAGAAAGAAAAATCACCCAAAATAAAGTCAAACCATATGCGCAAAAATTTAGAATAAAAAATTTAATAATTTGTAATAATGCATACATTAATTTTATGTATTACTTACTAGTATTTTTTTTTTATATACGTATTCAATCTATGTATAACCTATGCATTAGTTAAACACTATATTTTGTATTAAGGTATCTACAACTAATACATAATAATTCATGATTATAGTAATGTAAGGTATTTCAAAACATGCATTAGCACGATCGAAGACATAATTATCCTTCAAAAAAAAATTCTACATCTTTACATCGTATTTATGAAGGGTATTTTTATAAATAAATATTTTTTTATAAAATAAAATTATGCAATACATATTATTTTTTATACACAATTCAAACAATATATATATAAAAAAAGATCTATGCAAAACTAATATCAACATTATTAATACATCTTATTCTACATTATTCTACCAAAATAAATCAAATAATCAATACATCCGCATCGTTAGCACATTATATTCGACATTATTCTTATATATCCTACCAAACGAGCCACTGGTATTTTGGACTAATTATTAGTCCTATGGTTAATGAAAACCCTATATAAAAAACTCGTATATAATTCATCCTTTGGTTCGTCAATATTTTTCCACTCTAATTCAAACCTCATTACACTACAAATGGCGACCACTGAGCCTAAGCACGAGCACCGGGAAGAGGAAGAAGAAGCTGCCGGAGCCGATGATGAAGATACCGGAGCTCAGGTGGCTCCAATTGTCAGACTCGAAGAAGTTGCTGTATCAACTGGCGAGGAAAATGAAGATCCCCTCATTGATTTGTAATTTTCTTTCTTACTCTCATATTACTGCTTATTACTTCTGAATTCATCCAGTTATAGGGTTTAATTGATCAAATCTATAATGTTCAGTTACAGTTCAAGTTTGTAACCCAATTGTTCAAATAATGTTCACTCCGTAGATTACAAGTGTAACTGGTGTTAGTTTTCCGATTACTATATGCTTAGTTATATAACCCAACAACAACAACAACATACCTGGTGTAATCGGGCTTGAGGAGGGTATAAATAGAGAGGCTGTTTTCGATTCACCCTCAGATTTTAATAAAGCATTTTCCAAGCAGTTTTAAAAGAGAATACAGAAATGAGAGCAGTCACATTAATGAAATAATGTGAAATGGGAGCAACACACAACATACAGCTCAGAAAAAAGTAATGCCAACAAATAATGCGATAACAGAAGCACAAAAGACATAGGTAATAATCGAATCGATGAATCAAGAAAGGACGAGAAAAGTGCTAATATCACGGGTAAGAAAGAAGGTCCAATTACTACCACCAATCCTACCCTCTAGGAAAGCAACCTCCACACCCTCCAATCTAAGATCATGTCCGTGGTAAGCTCAAGATGCGCTAAATAACCCAATTGTTTAATCTGTGGTTGTATGTGCTCTCCCTATCGTTTAAATATTCCCTCTGATGGAGGTTTCAGAGCATGAGTGTCAATGCAGTTAATTTTCTGTGTGAATCTGTTCATTGCTTGTCCATTGATCTAATTCCGGGGTTAATTAATGACCTATATTTTCTTATATTCCGTTTTTTATGCTCTCGGCATCAAATAAAGATGGTGGGTTCTGAGTAGGAGTATGAATGCAGTTAATTTCTTGTGTGATTTCGGATATGATTTTCTTGGAATAAAATTTGCAGGAAAGCCAAGCTTTATAGGTTTGATAAAGATGGTAATCAGTGGAAAGAGAGAGGCGTTGGAACTGTGAAGCTATTGAAGCATAAGGAAACTGGCAAAGTTCGGCTTGTTATGCGCCAATCCAGAACCCTTAAGATCTGCGCCAACCACCTTGGTCTGTATTTCAAAAGAAAATTAATTTTTGGGCTCTTCTTAATATATCATTATTTCATGTCAATTCCCGCTAGAGAATTTTGTCAAGGGTAAAATAAGAATGTTAAGTTTAAGGAGCTAGAGATTTGTATGTTTGTGCAGAGATATGTGATATTGTGATTTTAGGGAATAATCTCTAGCTGAGTATTCTAATGAAACATGTTCAACTAAAATAGAAGATCTGTACAGCAGAACCTAATTAGTTTGTGGCATTGTTATTGTCCTAAATCTCGATAGGAAGTATTGGTAATTAAGTTATCAGTTTTATACTTTTATTTGCTTGGGTGGTCTGAAATGTAGTTTCTCTTCTCATAAGTTTGGGTTTTATTTTTGCTTGCTGAGTATATGTTTTGGACGTATGATCTCCAGTTCTCCCAACGATGACGGTTCAGGAACATGCTGGAAATGAGAAGTCCTGCGTGTGGCATGCACCAGATTTTGCTGATGGTGAACTGAAAGATGAGCTTTTTTGCATCAGATTTGCATCTATCGAGAGTGAGTAATCTCTCACCTCTGCATTACTATCTTTATCTACTAGTTTCCAAGTTTTCTTGCTAGTTAGATGGAGGTCTAGTGAACTAGCAAAGCCAAATGCTTGATATTTTCTCATTCATCAATGCTTTGTCTACCTTGTTAGTGGCATAATTAAGGTAGCTTTCTTTAGCACTATCTGTCTAGAGGAGTTATCAGAATTGAATGTTTTTTTATGCTGGCAGTCAACCTTCCACAATCCTTCTCCTTTATCCATGTTTAGTACTGGCTGGTGCTTTGCATATGCAGTTGCTTCCTTTTTTCTTATTTGGGACCAGTATAAGCAGTAGCTTCCTTTATCTCTGTAGTTGCAAAATCAGCCATTTTATGTGTGGATAAATTCTGTTTCTTTTTTAGATATTATTGTGTGCATAACGCCTGTGTTATTTCCTTAGTTTTAGAGTTTTACCCAAATCAAGTAAAAGTTCTAGCTCTAGCTCTATATATCTGTATCATTTATGACAGGATTCCATATTAGTGACATCTTTTCTACTTATAAAAAAAGAAGATCCCATATTATTGACATCTTTTTGGTAGAAGTATCAATGAACAAATTTTAAAACTTTTTCAGTTGACCAAACCTGTGAATTGTGTTGGCTTTCAAATGTTACCATGAATTGCATGTGTCTCACTACTTCTCAAATCCTGACGGGTCATAATTTTCAACCAAACATTAATTTCCCCCTTGGTGTATGTTAACTGTTGTTAGTCTGATCCTTGTTCGCTTAGAAACCACTAAAGCCTATATCACAAACCTGTGGATGTCTCTACGCTGATGAAATTATAAGGGTAGAGGGAATTTTACCAGACGGAAACTGTTTGTAGACCTTAAGAGAATCAGTTGTAATTGTTTTCCGGTAGATAAATCCTTTTCTTTTTACTGTTTTACACTGACTTATGGCGGATCTGGAAGATTGAATGGCTGAGAATTGTGAATCATAAATTAGATTTTGAGCCTGCATCAAATTCAGCAATTTTAACCATTATTTAGATGTAATAGCTAGGAACTTCCAGTATTTGTTACCTTTTACCTCTCTAGAATTGTTTTGGTTTCGTGGGATAGCTGAGGTACATGCTAGCTGACTCAAACACTATCCCTGCAGATTCCTAACGCTAATCAGGAGGTTGCTTCTATCTCAATAAAACTTTATGTTTTTATGTTCATTATGTGATTTAGTTGGTAAATCAGAACAAGAACATGCGTTTCATATTGGACTAGTGAGTTAGTAAGGTGAATAAACACCAGAGCTGTTCACCAAGCTAAACTCACATGACCATTTCCCCTCTTCTTCCAAAGTGAAATTGAATATTGAAAGAAGAATAATTGCTTTCCTCTCTGATCTTTAAGTCAAAATCCGACCTTTTTCCGCCTTTCTTCCTAAAAAATAAGGCTGGAAATTGGTATGGTTTCAATAGCATCGTGAAATCATCACTCTTTCCACTGTAGATCGGAGCCCTAACTTCTGTTGAGTATTAGCCTGCTGTTCTTACTGTCTGAAAAGAAAGGAAAAGAACCCTAGTATATTTTACTTGTTTTTGTATATGTATGTGTGGGATATGTGAATGGTGGTTATGATTCAAAAATGAAAATGCTGCTCGATAGGTTGGGTTAGAATTTATTTGTTTTTGTATATGTATGTGTGGGATTTGTGAATGGTGGTTATGATTCAAATTGAAAATCCTGATTGATAAGATGGGTTAGAACTTGGAAGGAGTAAACATTGTTCATAGGTTGAGGAGAAGAAGAATTTGCTGAGCCACCTCTAGATATATCTAAAACGAGTGAATTGATGAATTCATTCTTAAATATTCTGCTAACTCAAATTTTAGAGTGATTTCACTACTAAAGTTTGTGCGATAGGATATAAATTAGCATCCCATTTTGTGCTAATGCCATACCTCGAGCCTTCGCTAGGCAATTAATAATCCCACTCCCTCCCCTGTGCAATGGCTTTGCTTTGTGATTCACGCTATTATTTGGCAGTTTTCTTTTTGTTGAATTAAGGTGCTTTTAGAATCATAGTGCTTCGGCCTTTACTGCATTACTGATAATGTAATGAAGTAAAATATACGCAAGTTGGGAGAAGGGTAGGAGTGGTAGACTGGTAGATTTTAATTAGTGTCGCTTGTCCTTAGCCACTTAGCGCAACTGCCTAATATCATAAGTTGAACTTCTATGACACACTTGGTTTTCAGTCCTAAAATATGAAATTGCAAAAATAACTTTACTCAAATGTGTAATGTTAAGCTAAGATGAGCTACTTAGTCTTGGCTTGATTGAGATTCTTGAGTATCTGCATGTCATATTTTCTTTGTTGAAAATCTCTGTTGGCATCATCTAGAGAGAACTGAGCTTGGACTTAAGGATGGAATCGAAATATATCCCCATGGCTATAGTGGTGATAGACCATGGTCAATAATATATTGTCAGAGTAATATTTTCTTTTCTTAACCTTTTGTGCAAGAATGCTTTTGGGTGGTGGGTTTGAAAATGTTTTGGATTATAAGGCACGTGGAGTGTACTATGACCGAGTGTCCGTACAATTCATTAAAGGTCTGTATTAAGCGGATTGTATCATGCATCTGCTGCAAATTTGCTTCGACAGATGGAGTTACAGTATTTAACTTTTTATGATCAGAAATTCAATACATTTCAACGGAAAAGGTGGTTCAACAAGTTTCATATCATCTATTTCACACCATTGCCTCCCCCCACCTTTTTCTTGTCTGTTATTCATCTGCTATATTTTTCTTCTTAGATTGCAAATCCTTCATGGAGATGTTTCAAGAGGTTGCTGAATCACAAAAGAAAGAGGAAAGTGAAGATGGATCTACTGCTGCCGTACTGCTTGAAAAGTTAAGTGTTGAAGATAAAAGCGAGGAGAAAGCCGAAGACAAAACCAAGGAAGGGGATGGTAAGGAGGAGAAAGCTGAAGACGAGGACGCAGAGAAAAAGGACGAAAAGGCTACAGTGTGAGGGTTATGCAGGCCACGTTAATACGCCTGTAGTTTTGAGGTTTGTAATGCCATTTCTTTGCCAACCAAGTTAGTTGTATTGTTGGTCAAGTGCAAGAAGTGGTTAAAGGGATTCTCTGGGTTTTTTCTTCGGCTAGGGTTATCGGTACCCAGAAAGTGTTTGGTTTTAATGTTTGCAGAAACTTTGGGTCTTGTATTCTGGTTGAGATATTTGTCAAGTGGGTGTAACGATAGATCTTGCTGGTGTTATTCTTTATGCAATCTTCTGAGTTCTGAGTATGTATTTTATGTTGGGGTCAGTTTTGTTGATTTCATGGTTATGATATTTTGAAGGTGCTTGCTAGTTAATGCTAATGATCCAAAAACATACTAAAATGAGATGGACCAAACTCATTTGTTTAGGATTAAAAAAAAAAAAAAAAAAAAAAAGGTAAGCAATGCATATATTTGATAATGGTCCAAAAACATACTAAAATACATATCATCCATAATTCTATCATTAGTTAACTATCTATGTTCTATACCACACATTCTGTTTCAGTTGCTACAATTCATTAGCAAATTTAACAAATACATAAACAACTTATGTTGCTCGGGCTCTTCAAAAATTTTAGCGGGTGCGTGTCGGATTCGCCAAAAGTAGTGCATTTTTGAAGAGTCCGACATGGGTACGACATCAAAAGTGAAGAGTCCGCGCAACTAAGTAAACAACAACAGTGTATACTTGCAGAAGAGGTAGAGATTCTATTTTCAAAAAACAGAAACACACTCTAGTAATACGTATTTTCACAAATATATAAACACAGTCGATTCAAAACAAGGAACAACATAAATAAAATAGAACAAAAAACACAATAATAAAAAGTATGAAATCTATAGAGAAATAGAGAGATTGATATCTTCGGACAATTTCAAACTTTGATATTATGGAAGAATTTTACTTTAACATTTTTGTTAGATTTTGGTAAAAATCTATTTTTATGTAGTGGAAAATATAATCTCTTGTTAGAACTTGTAATACTTAGCATTAAATAAAATAATATATTCATATTTTTTTCTTTTAAGAAATAATTGATATGTTTTTATATGTATGTAATTTTGTTATCACTAATATAGGATACTCTTTATTCTAACCTTTTATTCATAGCAACATTTTTTTATTTCTGAAATAACATCAGATACATCATGTATATAGAGTATATATTATAGGTTATATAATTTAATAATAGCTGTAAATCATGAAATATTTTATCCATTTACTTATATTTATGTAACTTCCCCAAAATTATAGAAGGACATCAAATATTTCCATTTCTCACCTATGTTGGGTAAACCCAATCTTAAAAACAACTCAAAAACACTTGGTTTTTTTCTTGATGGTCATTCAGTTAGTAGGGTCAATTATCTTGACATAAATTCTTGTATAAATAGTCAGCAAAAAATAAATACCCCTATATAAGTAAGGTCAAAGAAGGTTTCAACTATCCATTGAAGTTAGAAAGTTATGTAAGACCATAGATAGGAAAAATTACACTCAAAAGAATAAGAATTAGAATCATTCTAATTATATTTAAATAACTGTACCAACAATTGGACACAAGAAAAATGATTAGTTTATTTGTGAAGTCGTGATTGAAGCTGCAATTGCGAATAAGAAAAAATGATTGATCATTTTTTTTTGTATGCAATAAATAATTGTCTACATATAAATAATATTTGATTGCCTTCTCAGATCTCGGAAGTCGACGGAGTTAAAGAAATTTTCTCTTAACATTTCTTTGACGACATACATGAGACTAGGGTGAATGTGGAAGGTAAAATTTATCCAAACTTTTATCCTCTCAGATGTTGTTGGTTCTGCAAACACAAGGATTCACCGTGGATATTTTATTTCGTTGATTGAATGAATTTCACCTTCATTTCATTTTAGAAGAAGAGTATTTGAATGATATGGGTTTCTTTGTGTGATTTTTTGTGTTCATTCTCTTTCCTATTTTGCATTTTTTTTGTTCCGTTTTGTTTTCGTTTCATTAATTTGGAATATGCCATTTTGGCCGGTCCTTTATACAGATTTCATTCAATCAATGGGTCTTTAATTTTTTTTAAAAAAAAGTTTGATTGCTCAAATTAGTAATAAATTCAAATAATATATGTATTTTAAACCAATATTAACCACACTATTACATGAGTGAAAATGACAAGCGCTGATATGTATTTTATGATTAATAGATTTCCACCTCACAACAATCAATCTTGAAAATAATGATGTGATTGATTTACTCACCAATTCTTTGTTGAAGTTAAAATTGTCATCTTAACTTGAAATAAAAATGTATATATATAAAATAAAAATGTATATATAATAATAACAACAACAACAACAACAACAACATGTATTATCCTATATATAATTTGAAAAGAATAGCATATACATATATCTTATTTCTATCTTTATGGAGTACTATTTATATATAGACCTTAGGTTCAAGAAAAAGATAACCAATCATCTTATATCAATTGGTCATATAGAGGTTATAGAAGAAAAAACTTCGTATAGATAATAAACATTGGTTTGACAATTTTATGGCTAGTCCAATTCAAAATCTTTATGCCCTAGCACTAATATAAAAATTTGTAGAAATATATCTATGAATTGTTCAAACTTATTTGGAAAACACATTATTAAGGTCTTAGTGTAAAAGAGTTTGACCAAATACAAAAATAAAGTACATGAGTGATTGACTCTAGTGCAAGTGGAACTTTGTTAGGGATATGATTGATATTTTTCTAGGACTCGATCTCACATGTGATGATTTGAACATATTTTGTGAACGTGCGTTTATATATATATATAAAGGGTTAATCTTTTATTATAGTTTTTATGTGAATTCGGAGTTAAAAGAGTTATTTTTTTCTTTCAAAATACATAAAGGGTCACTAATTTTTTTCCTACCAAAACGAACAAATCGTTCCCCAACAGCAAATCCTTGTTCATTTTTAACCCTGGTTGACGCCGTTAAAAAAAATTCCGGGCAGCGATTTCTTCAAAAAAAAATTAATTAAAATCACTATCTGGGCAACGATTTTATCATGGGATTTTAAAAAAATATTAAAACCGTTGCAGGGGCAACGATTTACCCAAAAAAATTATTTTTTTATAATAAGCAACAATTTTTAAAAAAAAACACTTTTTTTAATTGAAATTGTGGCCTGCACTTCAAATTCGCATTCTATATAAAAACAAATCTTACAAGTCACATGCATTGCCTTAAAAAAAGAAAGTTCACATGTTGAATATAAACTCCTTATTTATATTCAACATTGTTGAAGTATCTCACTTCAAACATTTTCAATACTTTTTTTTTTTCAAACTCTTCAATTTGTGAGGTAAAGTTAGATTTATTTTATATTAAAGTTTAAGAATTTGTTATTAATTATTATTGTATCGTGAAAATATTCTTCTTTAAATAATTATATTGACATTAACAATTATTTTGATATTTTATTATAGATATGCATTCTTCAAATATGTACGTACATCCTGGTACAATGAAATATGATATTAAAAATTCAAGTTGATCATTGTTCTGAAGGAATTTGAAATGATAGCTAAAGAGGAGAGAAAAATTGCTTATATACGCGTCGCGATAATGTTGAATTTTGGCAACATATAAAATATCGTCCATTACATCCTCACATTCGTCAATATTTTGAAAATTGTGAGTTTAAAAGAATTATTGATGTAGGATATGTGTCGTATTACTCCAGACTAATTTCTGCTTTAATTGAAAGGTAGCATCCAGAAACACATAACTTTCACATGCGAACTGGCGAGGCTACCATAACTTCACAAGATGTTGAAATTTTGTTCGAAATGGTGATAGATGGTAGTTCTATAATTTTAAATTGCGCTAATGCTTAAGGAGTTTTGGATAGACAAGAAATGATGTTTGAATTAACGGATGGTTACTCGATAATGCTTATTTTTCTGGTGTTAGTATACTGTTAGTATCTAAATTAATCGAGCATATTGAGGGTTTAAATGATATTACTAATCATTCAACTCACCATGGGGTGTAACAGAGGTTTAGATTAAATGAATGGACAATTTACTTATATAGACTTGAACAATCTACTTGAGCAATCTACCCATCATGAACTAATTTTTGAGATTGAGTTAAACTCAGATATTATATCTTTGTAGTCAGGATCATTACCATTTGGGCTTACAATACACACTCCAATTGGTCCACCCATGAAAACGGTATTAAAGTAGATTAAAATCCCACATTAATTGAAAATGAACGGACAATTTACTTATATAAACTTGAACAATCTTATACGCATAAACTAATTTTGGAGTATAGGTTCAAACGGATCGAAATTTATGAATTTTTAGAACATCTTTTCTATACTCAACTATTTGTACGACCATTTTCTTCTTATCAATTGTTAAACGAGTATAAGAGTATCATTTTTCTCAAGTTGAAACAACTAAAAGATCAAAATATATAATCTTGATTTTATCTTCTTAATATTTGTTATATTTTTACTCGAGAAATAAGAGAAAACTTGTAAATTTTGTTGCTTAATTCCATTTAAGTTTTTATGTTGTTTGACTTAGTATATTTAACCTTCCATTAAACAAATTGTATTCCGGAAGGTTACGAAAGCTATGATAAAAATAAAAAAATAAAAAACAAACTTAACAGAATCTCATTTATAAATACACTTAAAAAATGAGAGATAAACTAGAAATCCTTATATAATATAATTACAAGAAATCTTCTTCTTCTTCGTTTAAACTTATTATGGAGAATATTAAGAAATCTAAATAAGATAACTCCATTTTTAATGAGAAAATACCAATAATATATTACTCCATAAATATTAAGAAGATTGTTTGGAAGAAGCATTAATTTGTTTAACTGGGGTTCTCATTTTCTGACCTTTTTTTCTAAATAAGTACTCTACTAAATCAACTAACAACAACAACAACAACAACAACAACATACCCAGTGAAATCCCACTAGGTGGGATCTGGGGAGGGTAGAGTGTACGCAGACCTTGCCACTACCTCGTAGAGGTAGAGAGGCTGTTTCCGAGCACTAAATCAACTAACACAAGGACTAAAACAAGGACTAAAAATGAAATTAAGCAATAACTCAAAAGACCAAAATCACTATTTTCCCCTCACAAAATATAATGATACAGTTCCTGTAAATATTTAATGATACTGTCACCAATATTAGGTCCCCACTTAATTGACATAAAGTTCACACAAGTTGTATTATTCTATTTAAACATTCATTTGTTTTAGTGACAGTTTTGAAATATTGCAAAATCTTCTCATATTTTGTAAATCTCGTGTCAAGTCAATAACTAATAGTAAGATCAAGGGAGTTCAAAGAAATGTCTAATTAGGGATCTGAATTGTGCAAGCTTTCCTAAGAGTGAATCAAAGAACTAAAGACATTACATATGGCCTTCTGTTATGTGAAATCACATAGATTTACTCAAGAATTCCGAACACTAGGTTATATACTATTGTTTGTGCAACTCTGGTGATGTCATGAAACGTTTGCATTTGCAAACAAGGAATATAAGGCAGAGAAACATATCATAATTAACATGTCTAAGAACTAACTCACATGTCCACATAAGTTCGCAAGATAGAGGATAAAATATGAGAAATAATACCTAACTAGAAGCCAATGATGTAAGGTTCAAAACTCGATCAATAATGAGTGTGACCCCTTAGATAACAACCTTTTGTCAACATCACATGTTGCACTCATTTACAACAAAACCAAAGTGCTAACTCCTAAAATGAGACCTTAATTATGCCAATAAAAATAGAAATAAAGAACTAGCTTAGTAGCAAACAGGAATAACTTGATTTGTCTGTTTGGGAATACACAAACATAATGCAATGCAACAACTTCAAATGCAAGACCCAGAGAATACAACCTTTTGCTCAACTCTGTTAATTAAATGGTCACCCGAGGACATCAAAAGTAGCTCTCGTGCAGCACAGCTGAAGTACAACCCATTACCATACCAAAGGTATACCAAGGAAACAATCAAGCTTTCACCCTTTTAGATGATCTAGGCCATCACATAGCATGCAGCTACATGCTTGTCTAGAACAACACAACACATCATCACATTCACAACACTCAACTATACGTGTACATTCATAGCCAAAAAGTGCATCATAGGTGTGCAGTAAAATTGAAGGGCAAAGTGAACTTTCAAAACCCAGCAATTACCATACAAAAGCAAAGGGTATCATCACAATGTCATGCCATCTATACAAGACATTACATTCACGACACTCAACTAAATGTCCATTGATTGCCAATAAGTGCATCACAAGAGTGCCTACTAGGCTAACACTGGAAGAGTAAATCTCATTTCCAACCTGGTAAAAAACTAAAGTCTAGTTTTAAAACATTTCTTGAATTTATACTTCAACTACCACTACACCCCAAGCTGCATATTTGAAGTCAACTACATAAATACTCACTGCCCATATTGCTCCATTTAAGTATGTCTGCTGCTTGAACTTACAACCACATCAGAACAGGTCTAGGGATTCAGCTGCTAAGCACCAAACAACAAATTCATGATTCAAATTCACACAGCATGAAAATGATTACGTGAAAAACTCTTCACTAAAACTTCAATTCAAAATTCAAATACTATCATCTAAGTTTTGTATCATCTCCAATAGGAACTTCAAACAAGTTTTCACTTGGGACCGAACACCCTAAGCAATGTGTGCATTCCATGATAATCCAATATCAATTTAGCTTTTATCCAAAGCGGCAAATGATTGTCACATGATATGAACACTAAAATGAATAACCTAAATAACGCTATAATTTAAATAACTCATGAGCGAATTTCACAATTAGATAAACAACATACCGAGTGTAATCTCACAAGTGGAGTCTAATGAAGATAAGAGTGCGTAACGTTCAGCACAATTAAAGCATATTTTCACAAATTTATAAATGCAGACAATTCAAAACGAAGTACTATATAAAGAGGAACGATGTATAAATAAAATAGAGCAAAAAGATACGAAGCATAAATCCATAGTCAAAATCGGATACTAAATTTTGAATTCGGTGTAATCAGAACAAAATCACAACTCAAATGTGACTGAAATTTCAAACTAAAACTTAAACAGCATAAGCCTAGAGAAGACGATAAGCATAGATAGACCGTTGAGAACTGCAGAATGTAGTTCTACTTCGATCTCTGTCTCATCTTTCGACGCTTCCTCTTCAACCTCCTCATACGCTTCTTCTTCCACTGAATAAAACCAAAAAAAAAATGACAAAATTAAGCATAAAAAACTTACGGAATTAGTGAAAATGGAGAAATTTCATGCTACAGAATTCACTTTTACCTTAGCTCTCATTCTGAATTGGTGATGATCGGAGAGCTTTCTTCACTTCTCGGGGAGAATATATCAAATGCGGCAGTGATGAAAGAAGATGGAGTTAGGGTTTAGATCAATTATATAGCAAACCCTAAAACGCGAGATATGTGGATCACTGATGGGCCTAAAATGTAATACAAATTGGATCCAGTTAATAGGCCCAACTTCTCGGTTCTTAATGGATGAATCGGGTCTTTGAAATTTTAGTCCCATTCTTCGTAATTGAATTTGATGCACTTGAGTCCCACCAATATGTATAAGGTAGTCTTTATTAAAAAAAACGTAGTTGATCACATTAAAATCACACACATATAGATAATGCATATTGAAATATTATCTTGAAGAATGTGACGTAAGTTTTTTCTTCGATATCATGATAATTAACAAGTTATTTATTGTATTTTGATATCAATACCCATGACACTACAGAAATAGGTGAACCGATATTTGGTATAATTAAATACTTGTTGAATTAATGATTAATCAAGATGACATTTCTCAACTTTGGAATACGAGTTTAAGGTCTATGTTGTCATGAATTTTAAATGACTAACTAATACCTTCACCAGGGCAATCAAAGGAAAAGAAAAAAAATCAAGAGTTTCTGAGGTCATTCAATGGTAAGTATAATCACATGCATACATAGTTTAATCATCGTAATTTGATAGTTGAAAATTTGATTTTTGAAATTGTGTTTGTACATATATTTTATTTGATTATTATTTATTTTTACTTCTATAAGTGGAATTGTGCAATTTTCAAAAGTTGATCTACATTAGGTTGTGGAAACTTGAAAATATTTGAGGATCAAATATATATATAGATAACTTTCACAATCTGATTCAAAATATATGATCAACGCAAGTCAAGACATTAGGAGATGACCTAGAGATTTAGTTTTGTAATTCATAAGATGTTAGAGTGGATTAAAGTCTCACATGGCTAGGAAATTGGTTTACAGTATGCTTATATAAACTTGGACAATCTTTTTCTCATGAACTAACTTTTAAAATTGAGTTAGGCTTAAATGTAATATCTTTACATGATATCATAGTCAAGTTATCCCTGTTTGGACTTATAGTACACGCTCCAATAGAATCAGCCCATAAAAACGGTATTATAGTAGATTAAACTCTCAAATTAATTAAAAAATAAACGGACAATTTACTTAAATAGACCTGAACAATCTTTCCCTCATAAAATTAAATTTTGGAGTTAAAGGTTCAGATGGATCGAAATTTATGAATTCTTAGAACATTTTTTGTATCCGCAACTATTTGTACGGTCATTTTATTCTTATCAAATGTTAAGTGAGCCCTAAACCCTAGTATAAGAGTATCATTTTTCTCAAGCTGAAACAACTAAAAGATTAAAATATCTAACCTTGATTTTATCTTCTTAGTATTAATTTTATATTATTACTGGAGAAATAAGAGTAAAATTGTAAACTTTATGACTCATTTTTCTTATTAATCATTCGAAAAAAAGAGAGGATACATTTCTTGTAAATATGAAATAATACTGTGTCAAAATTTTACCCATATTAGATCCTTACATAAAGTGCACAAAAGGTATATTATTCTATTTAAAAATTCATTTGTTTTACAGACAGAATTGAAATATTGCAAAAAAAAAAAAGACATATTTCTTAAAGGCTTGCGTATAATAACGGAACTAATAGTAAGACCAAAGGAGAATCCCTTGGTTCAAAGCAAGGTCTTGTGAAGGCGACGGCAACTATAGCTTTATTCAAACTCCCTTAAGACTATACTAGTATAATTTATTAAACGTAATATCTGATTTTTCCACTTGGTGTCGGATATATACATTTGAGGCCTACTTAAATTTTTATTCATTCCATATTTGGGTGGTTAAGGTACTTATCACTCCAACACAACTAGATGTTAGTCGAATTGGTGTTTTTGCTACTCAGGAAATGTCATGAAACGCTTACACTTGCAAACAGGGAATATAAGGTGGAGAAACGCATCTTATCTAACATGTAGAAGGACTAACAATGGAGTAAGATTCAAAACTCTATCGATAATGAGTCCCTTCACTTAAATACCAAGCTTTTGTCTACAATTCTAAACCCACGATGCGCACATCACTCACACATCACATATGTTGCGCTCTTATCCAACCACACCAAAGTGCTACGGGCAACTTTGGGACATTAAAAGAGCCAAATTAACTAACAAAAACAGGACAAACATCATTTGTCTGCTTGGGGAATACACACATAATGCAATGCAACAACCACTTCAAATGGAAGACCAAGAAAACACGACCTTCAACTACTCTGTTTAATAAAATGATCACCTGGGACCATAAAAAATAGCTCTCTTGCAGTAAAACTTAAGGACAAGTGAACTTTCTACGCCCTCACATTACCGTACCATAGGCAAGGGCATAATATCCATGTTTCCACAAGGGAAACAATCAAAACTTTCACCCATATAGTTCTAGGCCGTCAAATAGCACGCATGACGCATCTACATGTTGGTCTAGAACTACAATGCCATGTCATCTTATACAAGACATACATAACACTTAAATTTATTGCATCCCAGGTGCACCTACTAGGCTAACACTGGAAGAGTAGATCTCATTTTCCCATCCTGATAAAGAAAAACTAAGGTCCAGTTTCAAAATATATCTTGAATTAATAATTCAACTACTACTACTACACTCAATCTGCTCACAAGCAAGTTCATACTCACTGCCCATATTGCTTCATTTAAACATGTCTGCTACTTGAACATACAAGTTAAACCACATCAGAACAGGTTTAGGAATTCAATTGCTACCAAAACCACAAAAACACGTTTCAAACTCACTTGGCATGAAAATGCCTTTAATCAAAAACTGAACTTTACTAAAATTTCAGTTCAAACTACAAACAATCACCAAGTTTTGTATCATCTCCAATACGCAAACTCAAATGAGTTTTCACTACAGCATGGAACCAAATTTAAATTGCTATCTAAAATGGACCGTATGGTATCAAGCATAAAGCATGCTGATGTACTACTTTTTTGGATGAAAAAACCTAAGCAATGTGTGCATTCCATAATGATCCAACATCAATTTGGCATTTAATTAGACAAACAATCTTAGCCCAAAGCGGTAAAGATTGTCACACGATATAAACACTTCGTGAGCGAATTTCACAATTATATAAACAACATACCCAGTGTAATCTCATAGGTGGAGTCTAACGAAGATAGAGTGTGTGCAAATATTAATCATACCTCGCAGAGGAGGCAGGGAGGCTGTTTCCAAAAGCTGTTCAGCACAAATAAAGCATATTTTTCACAAATATATAAATGCAGACAATTCAAAACAAAGAACGAGGAACGACGTAAATAAAATAGAGCGAAAAGACACGAATAATAAGAAGCATAAATCCATAGCCAAAATCGGATACCAAAAATTTGAATTCGGTGTAATTAGAACAAAATCACAACTCAAATGTTACTGAAATTTCAAACTAAAACTTAAACAGCATAAGCCTAAAGAAGACGATAAGCATAGATAGACCGTTGAGAACTGCGGAATGTGGTTCTACTTCGATCTCTGTCTCATCTTTCGGCGCTTCCTCTTCAACCTCCTCATACGCTTCTTCTTCCACTGAAGAAAAAACAACAATAAATTACAAAATTGAGCATAAAAACTTACGGAATGAGTGAAAATGGAGAAATTTCATGCTACAGAATTGATGTTACCTTAGCTCTCATTCTTAATTGGTGATGATCGGAGAGTTCTCTTCACTTCACAGAGAGAATATTTCAAATGCGGCAGTGATGAAAGATGATGAAATTAGGGTTCAGATCAATTATATAGCAAACCCTAGAGATGTAAGATATGTGGATCACCGATGGGCCTAAAATGTTAGTTCGACTTGGGTCCAGTTTTTAGGCCCAATCTTGATGCTCTAAACGGATGATGTGCAAGAATGACCCCCAATAAGGGGTGCTTGAAATTTTAGTCCCTTTTCTTCTTCTTTGTACTTCGAGGTTTTCCGAAATAGTCTTTCTACCTTCACGACATAATGATAAGATGTATGCACCCTCTATCCTACATATAAGATTACGCTAGATATGTTATGCTAGTTGCTAAAAATATCTTTAAAGAATGAATGAACTATGTTACTCATTTGTGAAAATAAAATTAATTTCACTTATGAGATAGGAAATTCAGAGTATTTTTATAGTGGTCGTTTAATAGAATGTATGAGAATAGTATTGATTATGATATATTAATAATGTTTGTATTAGTTATAACTTACATTAGTTATGCTGAGATTATTTTTTATGCAGTGTTTGGTGTATTAAAATAATATAAATTGCATAAAAAATGATAACATATTTATTTACAAAAATGCCCTTCACAAATATGGTGGAAAGGGTGTAGAAAAAGTTTTGAGGGACAATTGTGTCTTTAATCTTACTAATGTGTGTATTAAAACTTTTTGCAATACTAATACAATGGATTTTTATATGTGTTATACAATGTATCCAAGTGGATTCGCATGTATCTGGGATACATAGTAAATTTCGCTAACCTCCCTCGCCTCTCTCTCATCTCGCTTGCCATGCTCTCATGTATCTAGTATTCTAGATACATGTGAATCACTCCAGATACATACAAATACATGTATCTAGGGTGATTCACATGTTTCTAGGATACACATATTTGATCAAATTAAGATTTGTTGGAGGCTTTAAGAAAGAGGAGAGTCATAATTTGACTTTGAACTCCTTTTAAGACAAGTTGAGATTTTCTTTGACACTTTATAAAGTGTTAGTCCGTACTCCGTAGTGTATTGCTTGAGTAACACTTTATGAAGTTAATGCATGCATTAACTTTATATATTAGAACTTAGAAGTATCTTGTTTGGTGTATTTTTTCATGTTATGTATAATTAATATTTGCATTAGTTATACACTCTATTGTGTATCGAGGAGTGTATTATTAATACCATGGATTTCTACGTATTACTAATGCAAAGGGATTTAATGCATTCATTAGCATTTTAAAGATACAATTAATCCTCAAAATCTCTTTTACATCTTTTTCACCATAATTGTGGAGGATATTTTTGTATAATGCATGCTATTTTTAATACACCAAATCAAACAATGCATAAAAATAATCGATGTATTACTAATACAAACATAACTAATACAAGAATTACTAATGCAAGCATTGGTAATACACTCTATAAAGCATTATTTTTATACACTCTACTAGGGTGTACATGGCCGGGTTGGTTCGGATTTTTTTAATATCAAACCAAACCATTTGTGTCGAATTTTTAAATCTATAAACCAAACCAAACCAATTAAACTCGAGTTTTTCAACTTCGGGTTTTTTCAAGTTTTACCGGTAAAGTAATTTAGTTGTACTCCAAATATTTCTTTAGTCCTACCAAAATATAACTATCTAAGGTGTTTCTTAAGAAAATTATACAAATTATGATACGAGTAATGACACTAAAATATCCAACAAAAAAATAATAATAACGAAATCGCGTAAAACAAATATTGCAAATTAACAAGTCATCATGAAAATGATCATAATTTAAAAGTACTAAATCATGCTAAAATAAGTTTAATAAGTATTAGTTACATGACTAAATATTAAAAGAAATTAAAATTAGATTATGTATTTGAATTGTCTAAACTAATGTAAAACCAAAGAACAAAGATTCAATATTATTGTCATTCTTAGTGTTGAATTGATTTTCTTTTTGCATTAGTATTAATTTGATTTTGATTTATACTTTATTATAATTACCAACATTTGTGGACTATAATCTTTATTTAACCATTTAGAATTCTAAGTTTCAAACTTGAAATAATATATTAAAAGATAAAAACTATGAAAAAGTATAAGAAATATTTTAAAATTATATCAAAGTAAATATTTTTATGTATAAAATAAAATTTTAAAATTATATATATAATGTCGGGTTGGTTTGGTCTCGGATTGTTTTTTTTTTAGTTAAAACCAAACCAACCCAAATATAGTCGGGTTTTTTTTTTCAATACCAAACCAAGTCAAACCAACCACTAGTCGGATTTTTTTTCTCGACTCGATTTGCAGTTTGATTCGGTTTTCGGTTCGATTTTGTACACCCCTACACTCTACCAAACGATCTTACTGTATTTTTTATGAAGTGTTAATGTATTTCTTTAACTCCGTTTAAGGCATGCTTAAAAGGTAGGACACAAAAGATTACATTTAACCATCAATCCTCTCAATTTGAGTAAAAAACATCCACACCCTACCTCTTCCATGATTTGTCAAATTAATCTGATAAAAGATGGTTTATCCCAACTAAATTAACTCTCTGTCCAGCTCCACTAGTAAGTGTAGGCATAGGCGGACCCATCCCTATAGATAGGGTATACTTGTATCCATTAACTTCAGAAAAAATCATGTGTATATATATATATATTTCTATTTTGAAAAACTGATAAAAATTAGAATATAATTAGCCATACACTCATAAAAAGCACAGTGTCATTATGTTACTAATAAAAGCTAGAGGAAACCACCCTCGGAGTGTAGGTGGTGGACCCACATGTATAGGTGGGGGTGCACGTGCACCCGTTAACTTCAGAAAAATTATGTATATATACATATCTATCTCAAGAAACTGATAGAAATAGGAAGGAAATGCATAAATTCACCCCCGAACTTGTCTCGAAAAATCAGTTCCACGCTTAAACTAATATAGTGACCTATTACACACATCTGCTACTAAATAGTGATTTTTTTTATCTCCTAAGACGTGTAGCACCACTCTCATAATGGGAGGTGTATCACACTTGCGCCACATCAATGTCATGTCACTGCTACATCAGATGTCATGTCAAATTTTGACTAAAATTCTCCATATCATTCAATTGTTTCTTCTTCAATGAACACCACCATGAAACCACTACCGTTGCCGCCATATTACTACCAAATTTATACATTTCACCATGAAAACCAAAATAGTCACCATAAATTTCACCACCTACGATCAAATCCACCATCGAAATCATACTATCACCATTATTCCCACAAAAAATAAAAAGATCCACAACAAAATTTGACACTCATAAACAAACTCATCTCTAAAATTATATCATCACCATCAAAAGGTACAAACCCACCACCAAATATCACTACCACCATTGTCAATATCGATTTTTTCTTCTCCACCACCTTCAATTCCCTCTTCTTTGTCACCCCACGCAAACAAATCCATCATTATATTTTATTTTTAAACTTAATCATTAATTTTATCAACCACCAACAAAGCCAAAGAGAAAAATCAAATATAATGAAAATAGTGAAATCGAATAAGCATTAAAATAGGATATTGTAGCGACCCTAAAAATAGATAGGTGAAACTAGAGCCTAACGTATGAATTTTTAAAGTTTAAGCATAAATTGGAAGTAGTCACTTTTGGAAAAAAAGTTCAAAATCTGGAAATTCGGCCAAGTGTGGAAATCAGTGAGT
>JAJOOR010017434.1:0-24160 GCA_036250505.1 Solanum acaule
TGCAATGTTTTCTTGGTAAAGAAAGTTTTAAATTCCTTATGGTTTTTGTGTCTATGCGATGAATGAATGCTAAGAGGCTTGTATTAGACCTCTTCGAGGTCGAGTACGCCGGTTGCGACTAGGGGGTGCTCCCGGGTCGTGACAAATAGGGTGTTCATTTAGATGTGTTCGTGATAGTATTCATAGATGACATTTTGGTGTATTCAAGATCGGAAAAGGACCATGCTAATCACCTGCGGTAGGTTTTACAAATTCTTCGTGATCGTAAGTTGTATGTAAAGTTCTCTAAATGTGAGTTCTAGTTAAAATCTGTGGCATTCTTAGGTCATATTGTATCCGCTGAAGGAATAAGGGTTGATAACCAGAAAATAGAAGCCGTGAAAAACTGGCAAAGACCTACAACGCCTACGGAGATCCGTAGTTTCCTTGGATTGGCAGGTTATTACAGAAGGTTCGTTGAAGGATTCTCTTCCATTGCTGCACCCTTAACAAAGCTAACACACAAAGAAACCAAGTTTCAGTGGAGTGATGAATGTGAAAGAAGCTTCCAAGAGCTAAGGAATAAATTAACTTCTACACTTGTATTGGTACTACCAGAAGGAACAGAAAGGTATGCAGTGTATTGTGATACTTTAGGAGTGGGCCTAGGATGTGTATTGATGCAGAATGGTAAAGTAATAGCTTATGGCACAAGGCAGCTGCGACCACATGAGAAAAAATATCCAACTCATGATCTAGAGCTAGTAGCAGTTGTATTTACTTTGAAGATATGACGCCACTACTTGTATAGAGTTCATGTTGACATATACACTGATCACAAAAGTTTGCAATATATCTTTAAGCAAAAGGACCTAAATCTGAGGCAGCGAAAATGGTTGGAGCTGTTAAAAGATTATGACATTGATATCTTGTATCATCCCAGGAAAGCAAATGTAGTAGCTGATGCGTTAAGTCGTAAAATAATGGCAAGCACTTATGGGCAATTTGTGGAAAGACAAGGAATAACTAAGGATCTATGTCAACTAGCTAGCTTGGGGGTTCGCCTTCTTGAATCTCCAGACGAAGGGGTTATTGTGCAAAATGCGGCAGAATCCTCATTAGTAGTGGAAGTGAAAGAGAAGCAGTACACTGATCCTATTCTATTAAAGCTTAAGGAGAATGTACAACAGGGTATGACAAAGGCATTTGAGCATACGCAAAAGGGAGTACTTCGATGTCAAAACAGATTGTGTGTACCTAATGTAGATGAATTAAGAAAGAGGATTATGATGGAAGCGCATCATTCGAGATATTCTGTCCATCCGGGGTCAACTAAAATGTCTCATGACTTGAAAGAAATGTATTGGTGGGGGACATGAAGAAGAACATTGCGGAATTCGTGGCTCAATGTCCAAATTATCAACAAGTAAAAGTAGAGCACCAAAAGCCCAGAGGTTATATGCAGTGTATAGAACTTCCACTTTGGAAGTGGGACATGATAAACATGGATTTTGTCACCGGTTTGCCTCGTTCATTTCGAAAGTTTGATTCTATATGGGTAATTGTTGATAGACTAATCAAATCAGCGCACTTCTTGCCGGTCAAGACTACTTATACAGTTGAAGAATATGTGAGGTTATATATTAAAGAGATAGTTCGTCTACATGGAGTGCCAATCTTTATTATATCAGATAGGGGAGCTCAATTCACTGCAAATTTTTGGAAGTCATTTCAGAAGAGTTTAGGAACACAAGTGAATTTAAGTATAACCTTTCATCCTCAAACAAACGGTCAGGCAGAGCGTACAATTCAAACACTTGAGGATATGCTGCGAGCTGGTATATTGGACTTCAAAGGTAGTTGGGATGATCATTTTCCATTGATCGAGTTTGCATACAACAATAGCTACCATTCAAGTATTAAAATGGCACCTTATGAAGCTTTATATGGTAGAAAATGTAGATCCCCAATTGGCTGGTTCGAAAAAGGTGAAACCACCTTATTTGAGCCAGATCTTGTTCATCAAGCTATGGAAAAAGTCAAAGTGATACAACAACGGCTAGAAACAGCTCAAAGCTGACATAAATCATATGCAGATGTTAGAAGGAGAGGACTAGAATTTTCTATAGGGGATTGGATGTTCTTGAAGGTGTCACCAATGAAAGGGGTAATGAGGTTTGGTAAAAAGGGAAAGTTGAGTCCACGCTATATAGGGCCATATAAGGTTATCCGAAGAATTGGCCAAGTTGCGTATGAGTTAGAGTTACCTCAAGAGCTTTTGACTGTTCATCTAGTGTTTCATGTCTCAATGCTTCGAAAATGCGTTGGTGACCCATCTCGTATTACTCCTACTGAAGATGTACAAGTTACGAGAGATCTCACTTATGAAGAAGTACCCATTGCTATTCTGGATCGACAAGTTAGGAAGTTAAGAAATAAAGAAGTAGCTTCTGTAAAAATATTATGGAGGAACCAACAAGTAGAATAAGTTACATAGGAAGCGGAAGAAGCAATGAAATTGAAGTATTCTCATCTCTTTCAGATCGATGAGAAGAATGAAGATGTGTAGTTGAGGCGTTGACAAGTAAGTATAAGTCTATATGTATTATGTGATTATTAGTAGTACTAACTTAGGCTTGAACCCATTTGGGATGGATAACCATGCTAATATTCGAGGATGAATTTTTTAAGGGGGGAAGGATGTAACAGCCTGTAATACACATATGCTTGTTATATTCTTGTGATACTTGACATAGCCTTATAGTATAGGTGAGGGACCATGATTCTTATATGATTAGTGTTGGTTTAAACTAGCTCGGAAGGCGATGTGATGCCTTGCATGTTTCAGTATGTGTACTGCAAGTTAACTCCAACATGAGTATTTAAAGAGACAATAATGTGGTAATTGAGCTTAAAGTTGAAAGTTAAGTGCTAAGTTAAAGCAAAAGGGATTAATATTTAGAAAATAGATTAAAATAAGTGAGCTGCTTGCTTGACTTAACTAAGCTAGCAGGTGACAAGTAGGTGCATCACCTACTTGAGCTATATGGATCTAGTTTAAAAGGCCAAGGTTTATGGATCAGATTTGGGCCTATGCTAATGGACTCACTTGAGGCCCAAACTAAGTTAAATAAAAGGAAAATGAAATTTAAGCTCAACAACCAAATCTGTCAAGGCTCAATATTTAAGCCCAAGTGAAAGCAAGTAGGTGCATCACCTAGTTTGACCTTTTGAGCTGCTTGATGTACATAAGTAGGTGCATCACCTACTTGACCAATTAGTGGCTGAAAATGAAGCTTTCTAGAGTATATTCTTAAAGGTGAAAAAAGCTCAATATAAAGATATATTGGCTGCTATTCTCACTCATTTTAACACACATTATTCAGGATTAACTCCAGCTCTCTCTCTCTTTTCTCTTAAGTATTAAAATAACAGCCTTAAAATTCTTCTAGGGTTCTTGAAGAAACCCTCATCTCTGCAAGATAAGGTAAATGAAAACACTTATGGATTTAGCTTAATTCTCCCATGGATGATTAGGAAAATATGTTATTCATGCTCAAGTATAAGTATAAAGGCATAATATTTCTAGAAGATATTGCTCACTTTCTTGGTTATTAAGATACTTTTCTCTTCTTCTTTGGTTTAAGTGTGAAGGGAAGTTGAAGTTCTAGAGGAATTCAAGTTATAAGAGGAAGTTGCAGAAATTGAGGTAAGGTGACTGCTCCATTTTCTTCCTCCTTATGTATGAGTTTGAGTGAGGAATTATGGGTGTGCTGTCATAAAGAACTCAAGGGGGTGGTGAGTTCAATAATTGGTTGTATGATAAAGAATATTTGAGGCTGTTTTATGTGTATTGTTGTTGGTGCAGTTTCGGTAATCTTGGAAAAGGATACATAATGTATGTATTGGGTAGAGAAAGAGGGTGTGGTGATACACATTATTTTAAGGGCTGTATGGGCTCATTATCCGTTAAATTTAGCTACTGTTTTACGAGGCTCACAGTGTGATAGATGGTAATTTAAATTTATCATGACTTATATTATAGATTAAAACCTGAAAGGGGAGGCTGAATCGTGATAGTTGTATTGGTCAGAGGATAAGGTATGTAAGGCTATTTGATTCAATATTCTTCGGCATGAAATCTGATACTTGCGATTAATATCAATAAGTGAATTTCCTAAGTTCTATTCCTAGTAAAGGAAACATAGTGACAGCGTACGATCTCCAAATAGCTGACAATATTTCCCTCTCTCATTAGTGTATATAATTACTTCACTATATGTTCACTACTCTATACTTGTGTAATTATCCTCTTATGTGCTGGTATAGAAATGGTATTTGCAAAAGCAAGTTTGGTGAATCATCCTCTTAGTCAGTTGAAGTCAATCGTGTCATTTAAGCTCCCAAGTAATGCATTGATGTTACATAGCTCCTTATGTCATTGTTACTGCCTTGAAGTATTATTTTCATGTCTTCTACTACTGGTCCATAGTTCCAAATATAAAAAATGATTATGACCACCAAAACAACAATCTCAAAGATTAAAGAATCTAAGTAAAACAATTTGTATAATTAAGGGTGGCAGCTTAGGGGGGAAATCCTAGCATGGGCCAATCCCAATTGGTATAGAAGGGTGGCAACTCATGGGCGAAAGCCTAGCATGGGCCGATCCCAATTTGTGTAATTATGAGGACAGCATCCCAGGGGTTAAAATGCCTAGTGTGGGTCATCCTCTTCTACCAGTGATCAGCTGGTCATTCGTATCACATGCCTTATAAAGATCATAACACACAGAAAGGTAAAGACAAGAATGTAACATACATGATCCCACAAGAGTTAAAAAAGGTGGTTTTCTGTTCTGATTTATGCACACATGTATTGATACTTGGTTTCATTCGAACTCTTATTTTATATATGTTATTGCCTTACATATTCAATACATTTTCTCGTACTGACGTCCCTCGCGGGGGACTCTGCATTTCATGCTGCAGGTACAGGTACTTCAACTAGTAGACCTCCTCAGTAGGAGCACCCGACACTCAACTACTTTTGGTGAGCTCCAGATTGATTTAGAGCCTTACTGAGTCCTTGGTAGATTCATTTTGGTATTGTATCGTAGTTAAGAGTAAGGTGGGGTCTGTCCCGACCTACTCTAAGGTTTTCTATCTTTTAGAGGCTTTGTAGACTTATGTATATGGTTCAGTTGCGTCTTAAAAAGTTGTGGCCTCAACGGCCAAGTCTTGTATATATGTTTTAGGTCTACATATGTTGGTTCGTATCGCTGAATCCTATGTGAACTTGTCACAAGATTGTTATAGTTATATGCATAGTAAGCACATGTTACATGTTGGTTCTCTCGGGCCCTTAGGGCATCAGGTGCATGTCCATCTTAATGGTATTTGAGGCATAAGACATAAAACATAAGCATAATCAAGTCATAATAAGCTTGATAATGAAAGAGGAATACTTCCTTAAGTAACCTCACTTATCCTTAGCCAAGACATAGGTCATCCACCTCTAGTCAAGCTTGTATCATGGAAGACATATCTAGCAACACTCCAATAAAATCATCTTCATAACATAATTACATTATTCATACTTACTTTTAAAGACATGGGGATTTGCCTTAATGCCTACCTTATAAAGGCTAATGGGTATTCGCCTCTTGCCTTACTTTTAGATCGTGGGTACTCGCCTCCAAATCTCAGCATATGACACGGGTACTCGCCTCCACATCATTTAATAAGGATCATGGGTACTCGCCTTCATGTCCATTCATCATAGTAAGAATGTGGGAACTCACCTCTTGTTCAATTCTAAGGAGTATGTTAATCACTTCATATCCTTACATATAGAGGTCAAGGGCAATTGCCTCTAGCCTCATTAATTACATAAGCTTTTAGTATAGATTCATTTTAGGTGAGCAATCCTTTTAACCTAGAATCATTTATGTGAATAAACCTTTCACATTCATTAAACCATGCTTATCAATTCATTATGGGAAGTATCCCTTCCACATCATAACATTAGCAATCAACAACTCATAGCCTAGATTTTACTCTCAAAGCACTACATCTCATGATCATCATCTATACTATAATATCAAGCAATTAACATCATATTCATCATATATGCTTTGATCTCAAGAGATTCTAATCATACTTCATCAATATTATAAGAAGATATCTAACCCACAAAGTTTTCCTTCATGGCATCAACCTAATCATATCAATTCTCCCTAAAATCATAGGATAGGCATGGTACACATATTTTCTTCCTAAATACATGCCATTCTATCAATTCAATCATAAAAAAATCACAATCCACTCAATTGGATCAACATTCATCATAACCCATAACATTGGAAGCAACCCTAACTAGAATTGGGGAAATTTTTCTTCAAATTGTGGAATTCTAGGGGACTCCATGGGAGAAAGTATCCCATGGATGAAAAACCATCATACCTTAGTCACAATGCCCACAAAAGCTTGAAGATTGGGAGACTTGATCTTGACCTATCTTCAATCTCCTTCTTTTTCTTCCACCTTCTAGAGAGAGAATATTTGAGAGAGGATTTGGGTTTTCTTTTGGGAATTGGAGAGAATGACTTAATTGAGTGAGTTTAGGGGTCTAAAATCCTTATATAAGTGGTCTAGGATTAGGAAAAATGACACTACATTAATTTAATTAAAACCTGAAAAGACCCTAAAGTCCTTAAAATAACTACCAGGTCCCCAATCATGAGACCACGACCTACAAACTGTGGATGGACCTATGGTCCGTCCTGGTCAGAGAATTTTGGCCATTTGACGGTTGTTGGGACCATGGGGCGTGGACCCACCTATGGGGCATAGGTCCCACCGTGGTCCATGGCCTTGACCATTTTCTGAGGTTGCCTAGCCACGACCCCACCTATGGTTCGTGGGTCAACCCACGGGATGTGGTTGGCTCTCGTGGATGGTACCTGCAATTTCCTAACAACTGTTATTTTGCCTTGTTTTGAATCTGGGGTGTTATATTATCTCTCCCTTGGGATCATTCGTCCTCGAATGAGATTCTAGGCACATTTCTAAACAAAAAGACTCAAGACTAGCAGCCCATCATGCATGCAACTCATCAAAGTGTACACAACTAAGAAGGACACATCATCTCCAAGCTTGACATATTTAATGCACCAAAAGGGAGTAGGAACTACATATAACAACCCAATATGCATGAAATATTAACATTTCTCATGTTCAAGTAGGAACTATCATCTCCAACTCAAAAGCAATGCTTTACACAATCTCATGGAGCTCATATGCAATTTAATCTCAAAAAGCACAAATTCAAGGAGAGGGTTCTCCACTCCAAGTCAAGGCATGTTCTACAACTCATCTCATGTAGTCGATAAGTAACTCGCACTTAATACTCAACAACATGAGGAAAATAATTCACAAAATCCATTTTTTTTTAAAACTTAAGTTTTTTCATGAACATGCAATTTAAGGAAATCATGGAAACACATAAAACACACATGACTTCAAACATAAGCAAACCAAGAGGAACTCATTACCTCAAGCTAGAATAGGAGGAAAAATATGAGGATATCGGGACATCATATCGGCCTCGGCCTCCCAATTAGCACCCTCAACTTGATGGTTTCTTCATAACACCTTAACAGAAGCAACCGCTTTGTTCCTCAACCTCTTAACTTGCCGGTTTAAGATTGATGAGCCCACAATTTGGACTCATTTAGGGCTATATTTTGATTGAAATAGTGTCCTCAAATGCATATTTTGTCTCAATATCTGATGTAAATCCTTAAGTTTTAGGTATTTTGAATTGAGAGACAAAGCATGGACGCTATCGAGCAAAAAGGAACGAAGCGGCTGAAAGAAGAAAGAAAAGAAAGCCTGAATATCGCCTAATCCATTAGGTGAGTCACCTAAAGGCCTCAAATCTCGCCCAATGTTCCAGTGTACTGAGCCCAGAAGGAAAAGATCAAGTCTGCGAGGAAAGGGAGCAATCGGCGCATCGCCAAGTAGTTTCACGAAGCATTTCCATATCTCCCAATGATTCAAAATGCGAAGATGTTGAAGGCAAATTCTAAAAGGTGATGAACCAGATCAAATGGCAGATCACCGAGTGCATCGGTGATCCCGACTAACTGTGCCGAGTGATCCTTCGCAGCACAAATTTTTGAAAACTATAAATGCTCATTTAATTCTGTAGCTTAGTATCAAGTTGTAGAGAATTATTACTGAGACTTAGAATATTTTCAGTTTTTAGTTCTTAGAGTTTTTGGGAGACATTGTTCTTGAGCTTGAAGGTTTTGAAGGTTTTCAACTCTAAGAAATTGGAAATGGGTATCCAAGTATCTTCATCCTAGACGTGTTTAAAGACATTTTATATCATACCCACTTGATGGAAACACTTGTTGGTATTGATTTCTATCTCTTTTTCATGTCTAGCTAAAACCCCAATTCTTGGGGTGTGATTTTGTGAATATGAGTTAAATTTACTATTGGGTATTGCTTATTGTTAGTCTATTTGCTGTGTAAATGTGATTTCATTTAGTAGTTGTGTTTGAACTTAATGGGATTGTAGTTGCAAATACGATTTCATCTTAGTGTTTTTGGCTTCCTCGAGAGAGAGGTTTTAAAACTAAGACTACTAAATCGATAGCCGGTGGTTACTGGGTTGTCGTGGGTTCAGCTTGAGAGAGTGAATCCTAGGCCTTTTCCCACACATTCAACTTGAGAGAGTGAATGGACTAAGGTGAAGGCTGTGTTTAATTGCGGTAACTCGGTGTTCGAGAGAAACCGAGTTGATTCGGGGTAAGTTGCTCGAGAAAGAATTTACCCCCACTAAAGTCTAGCCTAGTTACAAATATTCAGTGATTTACTATCAATAGTATTTACCCAATAGTATATTTTATCCCATATTCCTATCACATCCCAAGAATCCCGTGTCTCTATTGCTTATCTTTATTTTTGCTATTTTTGTTTCTTAGTCAAATACAAAACCCCCTATTTATAATTGACATTCGTGTCACCCCTTGATTTATCATGTTTTTACTCATTAATATTTATAGCTATGATTTATTAGAACATAGTTTTACTTCTCTATTAATTCTTGCAACCACTCCCTTGGGACTCGACCCGAACCCATTCGGTTGGGTTATATTACTGCACGCGATTGTTGACACCTGAATTGGAAGTCGTGTGTTTGATTACGTCAAACATTAAAATGGCACCGCTGCCGGGTAGGTGTTAGTTGAGAATTTTTAGTTTAGTAAAATTTTTGTTCTTATTAGTTGTAGTTCTACTTAATTTTTAGTTTTGTTTTGCTTGTTTTAGCTTTGAAACAGAGGAGGTGAATATGTCGAGCAGTACTCGCGAGCAAATAAAGTTTCCTCCATTAGAAGCAATGATTATCAGGGATCACATTCTAACCTTCAAACAATTGGAAGGTGAACGGATTCATGTGGCATGGGCAAGGTTTAAAGAACTATTAGTTCAATGCCCAACTCATGAAATTCTCGATATAGTCCTCCTGGATTGCTTTTACAGAAGTCTTGGTCTTGAAAACAAGGTTATGGCTGACCAACTCATTCCGGGTGGTATTACATAACAACCCTATGAGAAAGTAGCCCACCGGCTGAACAAACCAAGAAGTAGAGAAGGACTTCATATTGGCCGCACTGATGACTCAGATGGTTGAGTTGCCCAAAAAGCTAGTGGAGATTGAAGTCCAATGCAAAAGGAAGGACAAATACGTCCCTCCTCATAAGCGAAGAAGGCCCAAGGACAATGAGGGTAAACATGTCAAAGGAATGCTCACAATCATTCTCCACAAGGTAAATGAGCATGATAGAGTGCTGGAAGAGATGAAGGAGAACATCGAAGTGATGGAACAAATGATTGGTTCTCATTCCAGATCCATTCAGCTGCTCGAGAACCTTACAGATCATGTGATGCCTCATCTCCATCCACCACAAATCAGGGGGTTGCCAAGTAATGCTATGGCTAACCCAAGAATGAAGTATGAGTGTTGACTTGCGTCGTTCCATGACGTTAACTAAGGCGCTTCTTGGGAGGCAACCCAAGGTTTTATCGTTTTGATTTATTATCCTAGAATAAAGGTGTGTTGATTGTGCAGGTTAAGGTGTGGGAATTGTTCAAAAAGTACAGGTTGGCGAACAAAAAGACCAGGAGGCGCATTGCCAACGAGGTCGGCGACTCTGACCTAGACCACCGGTAGACTCAAGACAAATTCAAATGAGAGTCTGTAAAACTCAGCGAGCCAGTGAAATTATTGGCGAGTTGCCGAATAGGTCAGCGATGCCGATTTAGTCCGCCATTTGGAACCTCAATATAACTGAAGGCCCTATACAATTCGGCGAGGCAAGGGATCGTTCCGCGAGTCGCCGAGTGGGTCAGCGATCACGACTAATATCGCCGAATGGGCGCGAACTGGACGGTCTTTAAAAAGAGTTAATGGTTTAAACTTCCAACTCTTTCACTTTCCCTCGCTTTTAATCTTCCAAATGTCTCACCTATTTAGTATTTTGAATATTTTTGCATTTCCTAAGTATTGTATTTGTTGACTTGTTGTCGGAGTTGGAAAACTTTGCCGCTTAGCATTTTAAATTTTGTATTGTTCGGCATAAGAGGTTGGTTTTCCGAACCCCATGTTCATTTTTATCGCATTTTGTACTCATTTACAGATGATATGATCTTAGTGATGTGTGATGGGCCTCCCTGATCTGAGTTGTTTTGAATATGCCTATTTTTAAATTCGAAACTCTTTCCCGTTTTGTTATGATTGTTGAAATCCCATATTCTTGCGGTTTAAAATGAATTAAGATTTTTGTGGGGTTGTGCTTGCATGTTGGTTAGATTGTTGGGTGAAGTCTGAGTAGCCCGTATTTGTGCTAAATGGCGTAAGTTTCACAATGATAGAGTGAGTGACCATTCTTAAGGGCAAAAGTTGTCAAATGGCCAAATTTGGCAAAATCGGGAGAAATTTGAGTATCCCGAGGTGATGGGTGTTAAGTGTTTGAACTTAATCTAACTAATGCTTTCTTTGATTCTATTTTCGGGGGTTGCGGGGTTAAATTCGATAAGTTGGGTTGAAAATAGGCACGTTGGGCTGTTAGGTGAGCTGGGTCGAGCTCGTCGAACCACTCGGCGGTTCACCTAATGTCCCCATCTCGCCTTTAATTTCATGCCTTATTTGATGATTGACTCTGTAACTTTTGGCGAGAAGCCTGAGGTCGCCGAAAGCACTCGGCAACTTGCCAAAAATCTTCTTTATCTCCCTTTGTCTGCACCCCTTAACCCTTTTACACTGGACCTTTCGACGGGCTAGCCCTTGCTTGCCGAAAGCTATCGGTGATTCGCTGAAAGGGACCTCTCATCATCGAATTGCTGAGAACATTAAGTCAATCCCTTCGGCAAGCCCGATTTAGCTCGCCAAAGAGATTCGGTGACTCGCCAAATTGATCGGCGAGTCTTTCTGCAGTTAACTTTCTATGCTTTGATGTGAATATTTACTAACTTTTCTCCAATGTTTTGCAGATATGGTGCGAACAAATCTAGATAGGCCACCCCAGAAGAAAGCACAGGGCATTACTATAAATGAAGGAGGATCAAATTCTCGAAAGAAGAGAAGGCAAGAACTCCCACCGGGAGACAAAGGCAAAATAAAGAAGAACACATATGAGAGAGTGGATGTTGACACCCGGGCTGATTTGTTTGAGCCTGAAGATGAGCAGCCTTTGATTTCTTGAAGGGATGAGCTCCGGTCTAAATCTCAAACCACATCCACCAGAGTTCCCTCAGCTGCCATTCCTTCTGCAACAGAATCAGTGCTAACTCGGGCACCCCCTGTAACCCATGTGCTCCCTGTCGTTCTCCTCCCAGGCTACTGTACAAATTGAAAGGAGATGGGCTACAGACTATTCTCGAGGAGAAGATCTTATCGACAGAGGCCTTTCAGGCAAGTATTCCAACGTAAGAGACACCCTTAACATTTATAGATTTGGGTAGTTCATCAGGCCCCGAGGCCCTTATATTCCTTCATGGGTCCTAAAATTCTGTACGACATATGGTGAGTTGGTCCCAAAGAGGAAAGAGAAGGTGAGTGAGTTCAAACGAGTTAAGTCGGTCATGGTTCGGGGAAAGGAAGTTCAATGCAATAGTGAGTACATCAACTCTTTGCTTGACAAAGGGCATGCCTTTGATTACCCTAACCTAACTACCGCTACAACTTTATTGGATGAACTAAAGGGCTGGTTGGCACCCCTCATTTCAGACACCACCCTGAGGTGGATCGAGGCGGGAGTCCCAATTGAAAAAAGGGACTTGAGTGTCGCTGCGCGTTATTGGTTTGGATTTATCAACAGTTCCATCATGCCCTCCCAAAATGAGTCTATTCTCCGTCATCCTAAGGCCGCCTATCTAGGATCGATTATTTCTACGAAAAGCATTAATATGGGGAATTTTATTGAGCAAGAGATGGCCATGAGGGCCAAGTAGAGTCATACCTCACTGCCATTCCCAATACTGATCACAGAACTATGCCGGCGAGCAGGAGTGCCTCGGGATGATACAAGGGATATTGAGATTACCCCTTCCTCCTCCACTGATATCCGGCGTGTTGAGGCCGAGTACACTAGAGAGGAGGCTGACAGGAGGAGAGCAGCCCCAACAAATACTTCTCCAGAGGTGGATGTCGACTCTACACCTGCAGAGGCATCTTTGCCTACTCCAGCCTCCGGGCTTTCAAGTACTTTTGCTCCTTCTTCCTCCTCACAGGCCCCTGGTACATCCTCTTCCTCTTAGTAGATCAAGATCACTCAGGCAATGATCCTAAAGTTGGGGCATCTTTCTCAGTCAGCTGACGTGAGAGCTACCAGACTGGAGAGCGATGTCCCATTAATGATTGAGGCTGCGATTCTAGCTGTACTGACCCTTACACTCATATTTCCTTGCCTAAGGTTGATGAACTCAAGTACCTTGACCTCTCTCATCTCTAGAGGGAAGAATCTATCAAGAAAATCACTTTGGAACCTTTCCTATTCTATGGGACCCACTTCCACCGGCCTTGCCTCTTTCCACTGATTGAACCAAATCTGAGCAACCCCTTTGAGTTGGTAAGCGGCTAGTTCTTCCTTCTCTACCAGAGTCAAACCCATAAAAGCAAGTACCTTGTAGACCTCGTCGATAAACTCTTGAGGGTCTTCCTCAACTTCGGAGCCATAAAATTTGGGAGGGTTCATTCTTGTAAAATCCCTCACTTTTGCCGCCGTCGTACCGAGACTTGGGTTCATAAGGACTACCACCTCTATATTTACTTGTGCCGTTACGGCTTGAGCCAACACTTGGAATTCTGACCTAAACTCCACATTTGTCACATTCTCATTCAATGGGTCCATCAGAGCATGAGGAAGAGCTTGGGGAGGAACCTAAAGAGGAACCACCTGATCAACATTGCTCCATCCATACTTCTTGCATTAGCCCTTTTAGTAGTAATATTCTAAAAACCATCGAGCACGGTTTAGGAGAAAGATTTATAGAGTTAAACTCCATGGCACGATTTAGAAAAGTGAAGAAGTGAAGTTTCCTAAACATCTAATAGCCTCTCATTCATAAATGTGGCGTGCTTCACACTTATGAACAAGACTCTACTAGACGTTGTTTGACACATCCTAGAACCATTCTAAACCTGTGCTCTGATTACAAGGTTTGTCACGACCCAGGGGTACCCTTAGATGTAACAATGTGTATAAGACCCTGAGAGGCCTCATACAAGCCACTTAGCATATCATAACATAAAGTAATAGAAATGAGCGAGAATCTAAAACTTTTCAATACAATCAAAGTCTTTTATAAAACGAGTGGAAGTCTAACAACATTGTCTCAAACCATCTAAACAACATGAATAAAGTCTTGGGTCACAACCCATACAATAGTCCAAGACATAAGAGAAAATCATAAAAGAAAGTGGTGATCACATCCTCAAACACAACAAGGACTCACCAAAACTTCACTTCCTTGATCAACAATGAAGCTAGCCACGAGTGTGAGAGCCGGACCCTTTTTTGATAGGAATGTAGGCAAGAGAATGTGTTAGTACAATCAAGTACTAAATATGATGGCTAGCATAAACAACATAAACCTAAACATTAGTCAACATAAGGCATAAGGCATAAGCATAATCAAGTCATAATAAGCCTCATAATGAAAGAGGAATACTTCCTTAAGTAACCTCACTTATCCTTAGCCAAGACATAGGTCATCAAACTCTAGTCAAGCTTGAATCATGGAAGGAATATCTAGCAACATTCCAATCATATCATATTCATAACATAATTACATTATTCATACTTACTTTTAAAGACATGGGGATTCGCCTCAATTCCTAGCTTATAAAGGCTATGGGTATTCGCCTCTTGCCTTACTTTTAGATCGCGAGTACTCGCTTCCACATCATTTCATAAGGAGCATGGGTACTCGCCTCCATGTCTATTCATCATAGTAAGAACATGGGGACTCACCTCTTGTTCAATTATAAGGAGTATGGGAATCACTTCATATCCTAACATATGGAGGTCAAGGGTAATCGCCTCTAGCCTTATCAATTACATAAGATTTTAGTCTAGATTCATTTTAGGAGAGAAATCCTTTCAACCTAAAATCATTTATGTGAGTAAACCTTTCACATTCATTCAACCATGTTTATCAATTCATTATGTGAAGTATCACTTCCATATCATAACATTAACAATCAACAACTCATAGCCTAGGCTTTACTCTCAAAGCACTACATCTCATGATCATCATCTATGCTCTAATATCAAGAAATTAAAATCATATTCATCATATATGCTTTGATCTCAAGTGGTTCTAATCATACTTCATCAATTCTATAAGGAGATATCTAACCCACAGAGTTTGCCTTCATGGCATCAACCTAATCATATCAATTCTACCCTAAAATCATAGAATAGGAATGGGTACACGTAATTTCATCCTAAATACATAAAATTCTATCAATTCAATCATAAACAATCATAATCCACTCAATTGGATCAACATTCATCAAAACACAAAACATTGGTAGAAACCGTAACTAGAATTGGGGAAATTCATCTTCAAATTGTGGAATTCTAGGGGACTCCATGGGAGGAAGGATCCCACGGATGAAAACCCATCATACCATAGTCACAATGCCCACAAAATCTTGAATATTGGGAGACTTGATCTTGACCTTGCTTCAATCTCGTTCTTTTTCTTCCACCTCTAGAGAGAATATTTGAGAGAGGATTCGGGTTTTTTTTTGGGAATTGAGAGAATCACTTAATTGAGTGAGTTTAGGGGTCTTAAATCCTTATATAGGTGGTCTAGAATTAGGCAAAATGACACCACATTGATTTAATTAAAACAAGAAAAGACCCTTAAGTCCCTAAAATAATTACCAGGTCCCCACCCTAGAGACCACCACCGACAGACCATGGATGGACCTATGGTCCATCTTGGTCAGTTGTCGTCTGGTCAGAGACTTTTAGCCATTTGACAGTTGCTGGGACCACGGGGCGTGGACCCACCTACGGGGCATAGGTCCCACTGTGGTCCATGGTTTGGACCATTTTCTGAGGTTGCCTACCGACGAACCTACCTACGATTCATGGGTCAACCTACGGGCTATGGTTGACTCTCGTAGATGACACTTGCAATTTCCCAACAACTACTATTTTGCCTCGTTTCGAATTCGAGGTGTTACAATTATAAAATAATATAATGTGAAGTATATGCGGTCAACACTTTGAATTTATTGAGTATTTAAGATATGCATATAAGTCTAACAACCTGTTTATGATAAAAACTTGAGATGCTGAACCAAATTACATAAGTTGATGCAATGATCAAATAAGAACATGCACTGATCATATTGAAAATGAAGTAAATGACTACAAGGCCATACAATAATTTAAATTGAATTGTGGGAGCTACTAATAACCGAGCCAACATGGAGTTCGATGTATAATCTCCATAACAAGGGTCTAATATACCTTATCAAGGTATAGAGGATGATTTGAGCTAATGTGGTACCACTAAGCTGATGTCTATAGAGGACTAAGGAGTCAGTTTTGGTCTTGCAGGTGATCCATAAATTCCTACGGTGGCGCGTAGTTCTGGAACTACCACCTAGACGCGACACGGTGATTAGAAGCACAAGTAAGCCTAAGCTAGCTTCATGGCACGACATGACACTAATATTTACATAAATCAATAGAAAACTGGCAAGTAAACGCAGAAGCTAAATCTAAAATATCTTAATAAGGCCTATAATATTGGGATAGATTAATATTTGAAAGAAATGAAATAAGCTAAATCTATATCTAACTGTCTAAAAAGCCGCTACTAATATGAGTGGCTAAGGCAAATCCTTAGCTCACTCTAACCATATGAAAATAAAAATGACATACTGAAAGGAAAATAATGTCGTCCTCAAAGAATGGGGACTCACCAAGCTACTGTTGCATTGAATAGAACTCGTACTAATATCGGCTCGAATGTTGAATGTATGAACCTATATTATTAAATAATATAGATAGAAATTATGCGATTAGTATTTTGAATGTACCCGCTATGAGGAATTTGCGTAATAAACATGATATCTGAACATACTGAATTTGTATAATATGTTAATGCAATGACCAAGTAAAATGACATGAAATTGAGATATAGTGATCTGAAATACACGGTTACAAGTTCATGCAATAATCGAAATATGATTGTGGGAGATACTAATAACCAACATAAACTATATGAGCTATAACGTGGAGTTTAATGTATTTCTCCCGCGTCTAATACTTGCCATTGTAAGGGATCAGATAACTGAGTTAAGGTGGATCCACTAACTAATGTCTATTTGAGAAAAATCCTATGGTGGCACGTAGTTCTAGGACTTAGGGATTTCTACTAAAGACCCATGAACTCTGACTAAAAACCTTCATCAATTAAGGTCACTCGATACTAAGTGTACTCTTAACGAAAACATGCATAATTTGGAAACAATAATAATATGATAGCACTGAATCATACTAATAACTAATACATACTGAGTAGCTCCTAAATCATGATAACTAAAATCATACTGAGTGATACTTTATCTAAAAGTATCATATACTATGATAATCTAAAAATAATATGGAAGATACTTTATATGAAAGCATCTAATTCATGAAAATATGATGTACAATATATGCATTCTGAAGTAGCATAATTCTGAGTTATAAAAATACTTCTATGCCATAGTTCATGAAATTATCATTGGAAATATGGAATTATACTTGAAATCATACAATTCATGAGTAAAACATGTAATTAGGGAGTGAACATGAAGAAAAACTAATTTACATTAAGAACCCATGAAGATTATAGAAAATTATAGCTTCTAGGAATCATAAACTTGAAAATTTGAGGTTTCTTTGGGACTCAATGGGTGAACTGATACCCATTGATAAATTTCCTCATACTTAGAGTAGAAAGATTGACTTGATTCTTGGAATGGAAACTTGAAGCTTGGAACCCTCATTTTTCCTTGAGAGAAAAAAAATCTAATTTTGGGGTAATTATGAGAGAATGGGAGGTTAGGGACTTAGGAACTACTTAATCTCACATAAAATAAGTCAAAACAACATAGAATAGAAACTGAAAGATTGGGAAAAAATAAACTTTGACTTAAAAACTAACGGAGCTGTCGATGGTTGCCTTTCACGGATGATACACCACTTCACAATCCGTGAAGGTGCCTGTGAAAGGGAAAGATATTTGGGTTCTAAAGGTCATCTTTCATGGACCCTTCAAGGGTTCGTAGATCACCCTAAAGCCCATAATTGCACCCGTAAAAAATTGAGGTTCTAGGTTTCGGGGCTTGGTTTATGGACCAGTGCACGGCCCGTGAAAGTGTAACACCTCAGACTTCGGAAAAGGTTAAAGTGGGTTAACACATAAGTCCACGAACCCTTCATGCATGCCTAAATGGTCCATTTAGAGGTTTAAGCGTCCCAACCGTTTAGGGCTTCCAAAAATTTAGGTCACTTGCACAAAACTCTAAATAACACGTGTTGATTTGTACAATCTGTTTAAGGGTCTTTTTAGGGTCACCATGTCAGCTTTTAAGTTGGGGTCATTTTAGTCATTCCCCTATGTGTTTAACACCTAATCTAGGTCGTTTAACCCCTATTATAAGCCCTATATAATTGAATTAAGTCCTAAAACTACCCATTCTAAATCATTCACCTAAATTCTAATTTCCCTCCAAGTTCATCCCTAAAATTCTCTCTCTCTAAAGCTAAGTAAGAAGAAGGGTTTCACTTCAAGATCCTTAATTAACCATAGCTATTGGACCTTGATCACTAAGGTATGTCAGTATTCACCTATGGAGTCCTTTCCTCCCCAGGGTTTCCAAAATCTCCCAATTTTACAAGTTAGATTCTCAATTGAAAAGTTAGGATTTTATTCAATCCTAATGGGTTCTCTTCAATTAAGATCTTATTGATTAATTTATATCTTCTAATGCATGAATTCAAGTAATTACATGACTTTGAGTTGAATTTATATGAACCCATGCATGATCTATGATTTTAAAATATGAACTCATGATGAAGCTTATGAACTATGCACTATGAATATTGAAGATTTGCATGCATTTATAAAATTGATGTAAATGTTTTGAGGATGCTTTCAGAGTAAAGTATCAATGTTTTTGTGAAAAGTTTTCTCACATATTATTAAAAACATGATTTTGACAGGTTTTCTCACATAAGGATTCATGAGGTTGAAAGGTTTTCTCACATAACTTGAATCAAGTTTTAGGAGATATTCTGAATGAACTTTAGCTTGGATTGGTCGCTTAATTGTGGCTTTTCATGGATAATAATTTGAATATGATTAATGACTATCCCATGAGATTTTACTTAGAACCGAGCGGGAATTTGGGAAGAACGTTTCCATTTAGCGTCCATGGACCTTTAGTAGCAGTCCCTAAGGTTCCATAACTATCTGCCACTATAGGATGTTCTCAAATAGACATTAGCTAGTGGATCCTCTTAAGCTCAGACTCATGGTTCTTACCTTGGTAAGTAAAGACATCTCCTTTCTATGTGGAATAGACACCAGATTTCATATGTGCCATGTTATATCTAGGGAACACTTTGAGTCGTGACAAACTTGGTATTCAGATCACAAGGTTTATAAAGATCCTAGGTTGTATCACAAGACATGTCAAGTAGAGTCTTATGCATGAGTGTGAAGCATGCCACAATTATGAATAAGAGGCTATATGATGTTTAGGAAATTCCACTTCTTTAATCATTCTAAAGTCGTATGATAGAGTGTAACTCGATATGTCTCTCTCCTAATCCTTATCCGATGCTTTTCAGGACATGGCCCCTCAAAGAGCATACATTAGAAGGAATGCAAGTGAGAATATGGAACAAGAAGCTCTAAAAGTTTTGGCCAGACCTTTGGCCGAGGAAGTGACTCGTGTAGAATTCTGAGCCTCTTTTCATGTGTTGGATCAAGCTATGGTGGCTCAAGCCAATAGAGAGATAAATATTCCCGTGAACCCAAATGTGGGTACGACGGCTGCAAGGATAAGGGACTTTACCAGGATGAATCCCCTAGAATTCCAAGGTTCTAAGGTTGATGAGGATCTCCAAGAAATTATTGATGAGGTATACAAGATAGTGGGAGTTATGGGTGTGACTTTGGTTGAGAAGGTAGAGTTGGCTGCTTATCAACTTAATGGTGTTCCTCAAGTTTGGTTTGAACAATGAAAGGAAGAGAGGGCGGTTGATGCAAGTCCGCTTGATCAGGAGAAGTTTAAGGTTGTTTTTCTTGGTAGATTATATCCCCTTGAGATGAGAGAGGCAAAAGTACTTGAATTCATCAACCTTCATCAAGGAAATATGAGTGTAAAAGAGTATGCCTTGAAGTTCATGCAATTGGCTAAGTATGCTCCAACTATGGTTGTCGAGTCTAGGGCAAGAATGAGAGTTCGTTTTGTGTGTGTCTGAAATGGTGGTCAAGAAATGTTGTACCGCCATTTTTATCAACAAAATGGATATTTTACATCTAATGGTAGATACTCAACAAATAAAAGAGGATAAGCTCAAGGAAAGGTCTAGGGAGGCAAAGAGGGTGGCAAAGACTAGTAATAGTGACTTTTCACATTCTAGGTCTGATGGACATGGTCATTTTAAGTTCTGACAAAGGTTCTCCTGTCAAGGTTCCTCTAATACTTTGATTCCAAAGTTCAACAAAGATAGGGTGTCTAACCCTAAGCCTCAAGGAAGAAATGGTGGTGGATCTTCTTTGTCTACTTGTACTATGTGTGGAAGGAAGTATGATGGTAAATGCTTAGTAAGTACATATGGTTGTTTTGTTTGTGGTAAGAGTGGTCACAAGATAAGGGATTCTCAATCAGTTACTACTAAGGGAATAGAAGGTAGCCAAGATACTCCTAGTTGTTCGTGTTCAAGTGATCCAAAGAAAAACATATTCTATGCACTTCAAACTCGACTTGATTAAGAGGGTTCTCCCGATGTGGTTACCAATATGTTGAAAGTCTTTCATCTCGATGTTTATGCTTTTATTGATCGAGGTGCTACTTTGTCTATTGTGAAGCGATATTTGGCTATAAGATTTGATGTTTCTCCGGATATGTTGTTAGACCCTTTTATTATCTCTACTCCTATTGGTGAATGTATTGTGGCAATGAGAGTCTATAGAAATTTTCTTGTTTCCTTATCTCATAGAATCACTCATGTTGATCTTGTAGAGCTAGATATGTTAGATTTCGATGTTATTATGGGTATGGATCGACTCCATTCTTGTTATGCTTCTATTGATTGTAGAACCTGAGTGGTAAAGTTTTAACTTCCAAATAAGTCCTTCCTAGAATGGAAAGGGTGAAATTTTATGCCTAAGGGTCAGTTTGTTTCTTGTCCTAAATCTAGAACAATGATTTCTAAGGGTTGCATATATCATCTCGTATGGGTTAGGGATATAGATTCCAAAACCCCTATTCTTGATTCGGTCCCTGTTGTTAATGAGTTTCCAAAAGTATTTCCTGATGATCTACCTGGTATTCCTCCCAAAAGGGAAATAGACTTCAGTATTGACCTTCTCCTAAATATGCATCCTATATCGATTCCTCCTTACCATGTGGCTTTGGCAGAACATAAGGAGTTAAATGAGTAATTGAAAGATTTGTTGGATTAGGGTTTTATCCAACCAAATATCTCTACGTATGGTGCTCTAGTTTTGTTTGTTCGTAAGAAAGATGGTTCACTTTTCATGTGATTAATTACTGACAATTGAATAAGGTTACCATTAAGAATAAGTATCCTCTTTCAAGGATTGATGATTTGTTCGATCAACTTCAAGGAGCGAGTTATTTCTCTATAATTGACCTCGAGTCGGGTTATTACCAATTAAGGGTGAAAGCGAGTGACACTCCAAAGACGACTTCAAACTCGATATAGTCATTATGAATTTTTAGTAATGTCGTATGGTTTTGATAATACTCCGGCCTCTTTCATGGATTTGATGAATAAAGTGTTTAGAGAATACCTTGATATGTTTGTAATTGTGTTCATTGATGATATTTGATTCACTCACGGAGAGAGGATGAGCATGTTGAACATTTGAGGATTACGTTGTAAATTATCAAGGATCGTGAATTATATGCTAAGCTTAATAAATGTGAGGTTTGATTGAGGTTTGTTGCTTTCCTTGGCCATATTGTCTGCTGTGAAGGTAGTCAAGTTGATCCTAAGAAAACAAAGGCTGTTAAGAACTGGCCTAGACCTTTCTCCACTTCAGATTTATAAAGTTTCTTAGGTTTGACCGATTATTATAAAAGGTTTGTGGAAGGATTATCCTCTATTGCTTTGCCTTTGACAACATAGACTCAAAAGAAGCTGAAATTCCTATGGTCGGAAGCTTGTGAGAAGATATTCCAAGAATTGAAGGGTAGGCTCACTTTGGCTCCTTTATTGACACTACTAGAAGGATCGATAGTTTTTTGTTTTATTTTGATGATTCATGGGTTGGTCTTGGTTATGTTTTTGTAACACCTCGAATTCGAAAGGGTAGAATTTTAGCTTTTTGTAGGATCTTGTTTCAGTTTCGATGGAGCCACCCACGACTTGTGGACTAACTCATGGTCCCTAGGTCAGCTACGTTGATGGCCATCCCAACTTCCCAAAAATTTCAAGTTTCACTACTTTTTCAACGGTTCACTAGGCTGGTCCGTCATTCAATGCACTAGCCGTAAATAGGTTCTGTAGGTGAGTCCCATACTTAGAGAAATTTTGAGGTCGAGAGTTGGGACCTACGGTCATGGTCCACGGTCCATTGATGGACACACGAGTCATAGGTGTGGTCCGCCATTGGGAGCCCAAAAATTTTGGTCTTTGAACTCATCAACGACCAACCAAGACGGTCCGTGAGTTGATCGATGGACCATAGGTCGAGGTCATTGGTGAGCTCAACAGTTATTTTCTTAGGGGCTTTTGGGTCTTTTCCTAATTATTCTAGTCTAATACTATGTCATATTACTCTTCATCTGAAGTCCTATATAAATATTTTAACCCTAAATTTCCCCAATTGAAAACAATTCTCTCTAATTCTCAAAAGAAAAACAAGTCTTCCTCTCCAAAATATTTCTCTCTCAAGAAATCTCGAAGAAGAAGGAGTCAACCTAGGGTTTAAAGTCAAGTCACAATTTCACCATTGAAGGAAAGCTTTTGGCATTGATGTATGACAATTTTCATCTATGAAGCTCTTTCCTCCACGGAGTTCCTAAATTCTCCAATTTATAAAGCTAGAAATCCCCAAGTGAGTTAGGATTTTGTTTCATGTCATGGTTCCTTTCAATGTTGATTTACTTAATTGATATAATTTCATGTTTTTAAGATGAATACCCCTGAACCCATGTCTAACTCATGTATTTTAGATATTGATGATTGAAAGTGGGTTTTGAACTATGAAAGGTGAATTATGGAATTATGCAAGTTCTTATGGAATTAATGAGATATGATGTAGAATGCTTTGAGAGTAAATGCATATATGTTGTTGTTGTGGTTAATTGTTGTGAAAGTATTGCTCACATAACTACCTCATGCATGAATGTGAAAGGTTTTCTCACATACAGGATTCTAAGGTTGAAAGGTTTTCTCACCTAAAATGAGTCAAAGTTAAGGAGATATTCTAATAAAACCTCTCTTGGATTCGTTACTTAGTTGTACCTTTCCATAGATGACATATGACTTGGCTTGGATTGTAAAGATGACGTGCCCTTCCATGAATAAGAAAGACAAGTTAAGAAAATGACTATTCCATGGGATTTACGCTAAATACTGAGAGGATATTGAGATGGAAGCTCTCCCATTAGTAGAGTCCGAGTTTCTAGTAGCAATCTCCTTATCCATACCTATGTGCCTGATATACTGTGAGTTTATGGTATTTTTAATACATTTCACTTAAGAGTTGTGTGCGTCTAGGGCCATTTTGTATTGGTATTAATGTATTTTTTTTATCATGTTTGCACGAAATAAGTTCGGACGTTGAGAGACACAGCTGAAGAATGTGCAGAAAAGGGCATCTACGAACGTGAACTACGGACTTTAGGTCCAGTCACGCCCCGTAGAAAGTAGACGTAGATGGGCAGGCAAGGCTGAAGGAAGATCAGGGAATTCTTGACCAAGTGTGGAACCACGGTTGCAAATGACAGACCATAGGTTAACCTACGGGCCGTCTTGCAAGTCCGTCAAATGATTCAGAGAGGGGATTCCAATACCTGATTTTGAAGATTCTAAGTATGGAGCTACGGAGGAGGATGAACCACGGTTCGTACTGTTGATCTGTCGATTGTGTCAGAGATGAAGATTTTTGAAGTTGGAAAATTTGCCTAAGTCCTGAACCACGAAAGGGACCTACGGACTGTAGGTCAAACCACAGTCCATAGGTTAGTGTCATAGATCGAAACCACGTCCTGAAACATTACTTCTTTATTTCGTTTCCTTTTTAGTTGGGACTTGTTTTTCTATATATAGGGCATGTAAATCTCATTTGGGGGGGGGGGGGGTTTAGACTTTATTACTTTTATTATAGTTTTT